>WAAF01000698.1:89513-99732 GCA_013400475.1 Tricholaema leucomelas | reverse complement strand
GAGGTGTGGAGGAGGCAGGCAGAGGTCGGAGGTGTGGAGGAGGCAGGCAGAGGTCGGAGGTGTGGAGGAGGCAGGCAGAGGTCGGAGGTGTGGAGGAGGCAGGCAGGGATCGGAGGTGTGGAGGAGGCAGGCAGGGATCGGAAGTGTGGAGGAGGCAGGCAGGGATCGGAGGTGTGGAGGAGGCAGGCAGGGATCGGAGGTGTGGAGGAGGCAGGGATCAGAGATGTGGAGGCAGGCAGGGATGGGGGCAGACAGGGATTGGAGGTGCAGAGGAGGCAGGCAGGGATCAGGGGCAGGCAGGGATTGGGGGCAGGCAGGGATCGGAGGTGCGGAGGAAGACAGGGACTGGGAGATAGGAGGTGTGGAGGCAGGCAGGGACCAGAGGCAGGGATTGTGGGATTGGAGGTGCAGAGGAAGGCAGGGATCGGGGGCAGGCAGGGATCAGAGGCAGGCAGGGATTGGAGGTGTGGAGGCAGGCAGGGATTGGGGGATTGGAGGTGCAGAGGCAGGCAGGGATTGGGGGATCGGAGGTGCAGGGGAAGGCAGGGATTGGGGGCAGGCAGGGATCAGAGGTGCAGTGGGGGCAGGCAGGGCTCTGAGGCAGGGACTGGGGGATCGGAGGTGCAGAGGAAGGCAGAGATCTGAGGCTTTGTCCCACTTCTGGAGTGCTTCTGTGACAATGAAGTGCCAGAACTGAAAGAGAAGTCCTGGAGCCTCTCTGGAGCTCTTGCACAGCAGTTGTGTTTCTAGTGCTGGTCCATACTGGCTCTGAGTCACCTCAGGCATCAGAGCCAGGAGGCTGTGCCTGCCACTGAGCATGGGGATGATTTTCCTGGGACAGAGGTAGGCTCGGCTGGTCCTGATCTGCGTGTTTGAGTCAGCTCTGTGCTCTGACTCCTGTCGTTAGAGGCAAGCAGTAGCACAGGCGGCAGGTGGAGTGCTGAGGACTTTGGCTCCCCCATCCAGGTGTGTCTGGGCAGCAGGTGAGGTTCCAGTGGCTTAAAGACACACGGGAGGCTTTTGAAGTGCTTTGCTCTTCTCACTTCCCAGCTGGAACCTGGCTCCTGTTGGGATGTTTGATGACTTCCTCCAGCCCTGTCTCATGCCAGGGACAGAGCAGCTGTCCTGGGTGTGAGGGCCAGAGGATAAATGGGAAGATTAGTTCCAATTGCAGCCATTGTCCCTGTCAGCTGCTGCTGAGGAGGGCAGCAAGCAGGGGGTTAGGCTGCAAAGAGATCATTGCTGTGCTGTGGTCACTGCTGTGACTGCTTGGAAGGGCCCAGGAAGGTGAATCCAAACCTTTCTGTCCCTGGCTCGGGCTCTGTTCAATCAGCCTGGGGGATGAGCTGCCCTCGTCCTGCTGAGAGCTACTGTGGGAGCTGCAGCGACAGGTTTGACCTGCAGTGACAGGTTTGACCTGCAGTGACAGGTTTGTCACAGTTGTCTGCAGCCTTTTCTGCCCTGCCAGTGTCACTGCAGCCTTTTCTGCCCCTGCCAGTGTCACTGCAGCCTTTTCTGCCCCTGCCAGTGTCCCACTCCCAGCGCAGAGCTCTGTGCTCACCCAGCCTCACTCTGCAGCTCTCCTCTCTCTTCTCCAAGTGCATCAGACGACACCCACAGCCTCCTGCAGCTGCTGGGCAGTGCTTGGAGCAGTTCTTGCATCCAGCAGGATCTGTTCAGCAAGGAGGTTTGCAGCTTGTGCTGAGCTTCCAGCTGCCTTCCTGCACAGGGTCCTGCCCTCAGGCTGCCAGTTGCTGCCTTGGTGCCACATTTCCCCCGAGGCATCCCTGTGAGGTGGTAGCTGAGGGCTCTGCCCGCAGCAGGGAAGGCCTTGGCGGCTTGCAGAGGAGCTTATGCTGCTCCCTGGCAGCCCTCTGCTGGAGGCTGCGGCCGTTCACAGTTGTTTTCTGCAAGGCTCCCTTCTTTCCCTTGCCTGCAGCTTGCACAGGAGCTGTGCTGGGACCTGCTGCTGGAGCAGGAGCAGGAGGTGTCTGCTGCATCTCCTCTGGGTGCTGCTGGTGGATGTCACTGAGGTGGTTTCTGGAGTCTTTGGCTGTGTTCAGTGCTTTTGACTGACTCTGGGCTGGTGTTTCTGGGGCTTTTGCTTGTGTTTTACGTGTGCTTGAGGGGGAAGTTTGTAGCCTTCCCCTGTGATGTGCAGGGAAAGCAGCTGGAAAGGGCTGTGCAAGCTGCTGGTTTTTTCTCAGCACTGGTACAAACCCTCCGTCTGTCCTAGGCACCCCCCTCTGGAGGTGCCCTGCCCGTGCCTGGAGGCTCAGCACCTGGAGCACTCTTCCATCAGCAGGGATCTCTCTGTGCTTCCATTGCCCTCTGGCACTTCTTGGGGATGGTTCTGGAGGGCCTCAGGACACTGCCCCTAAAGCCCTCCTGGGGGTGACTGGCAGGCAGTGGAGAGGGATTGGTAGAGCCTTGTGCTGCAGGACAGCAACAGTGGCCAGGCTGAGGGCCACTCCTGAGGTTCTGCCCTGCCTGCTCGGATGCTTTCCCAGGCCTTCTCCTCCCCTTGCTGACCTGCAGCTAAGGACAGATGACTTCAGGTGTCCCTTCTGGCATGTCCTGGTCTCGGTGCTGCTGGCTGCTGAGGCTGCAGAGGCAGGGAGCTGGTCGCTGGGGATGGGCTTTGCACTGCATCCTGTCCAGACGTGTGTGGGGTTTGTCTCTCCCCCAACCCCTCACCAGAGCCGCTGGAGCTGCAGAGGTTCCTCTCCCTGCCGCCTCGGCGCTCTCTGTTCCCATCACTCGGCAGTGTTGTGTCCTGTCCTCCCCAGGCAGTTTGTTTGGTTCGACCTGACTGTATTTTCGTGCCTGCCAGAGGCAGGGTCTGTGTGTTGGGGGCAAACCCTTGGCTGGCTCCAGCCCTTGTTGGTGGTTAGTGGTGGTTGCTGGCTCGGGGCAGTGCTGCCTGCCCTGCCGGGGCAGCTCCCACGGCTCCAGCTGCTGCCCGCTGGGGCCCCTCTGTCTGTGAGAGTTTTGCACCATAAAGACTCTGTTTTGTTTTCAGCATTCTTCCATTCTGGGGAGTGTATTTGGTGACTCCTATTATGATCAGCAGATGACAGCTAGGCAGGCTAATGCCCTATCCCATCAGGTGAGCAAATTCATCTCGGATTTTCAGCTCTGTTTCGGCCACTTTCAGCTTAACCTAAACAAAGTGCAGCTGCTGCTTTCCCTGGGATCCCATCCTGGCCACCTGGATTTGCTTCCTTCTCTTCAGTGTGAGAGGCTCAGGGATTTCTCTGCTTCTGTTGGGTTTATTTTTCCATCCACTCTTCCTTCCCCTCTGTCCCTCTTAGATGTTCTTAAAGGTGTTCTGCCAAAGGTCATTCCAACGGCTTGGAAAAGCCCCAAACTGCTGCCTCCTTGGGAAGGGGTCACTTGCAGGTGGTGACAAAAGTGACTCCTGAATTTTGGCAAACAGCTTCTGCACGGCTCCAGATGCCAGCAGGCAGAGCCATGCCCTTGTTGGTTTGGCCAGGCAGTGCCTTGGTTCCTTCTGCTGGGAGCTGTGCTCTGGCAGCAGGAGATGGCTCTAGAGAGGCAGTGCTTGATGGGCAGACACCTGAGGAAGCAGCCTGGACTAGGCCAGGTTTGTACTGTGGTTTAAAGCCTTTCCCTTTGCCCTCACATCTCCAAAGCATCACTTGCTGCATCCTCCCTCTCCTCATTCCCCTGCATCCCCAAACTGGCAGGAAAGTCCTCTGGAGAGCTGAGTGAGAAGGATGAGATTTGGCTGAAGGAAACCTGCAGATGAATTTGTTGGCCTGGCTCCCTCAGCTTGGTTCTCCCCCACCCAGAGCTGTGTGTAAGTTGTGTTGCTGTGCTCGCTGCTGCCCAGCAGTGACCTCTGCTCCTGTTGCCCTGTCTGCAGCTGGAGCAGTTCAACATGATCGAGAATGCCATCAGCTCCAACAGCCTCTACAGCCCCTGCTCCACCCTCAACTACTCCCAGGCAGCCATGATGGGACTCACAGGCAGCCACGGCAGCCTGCAGGACTCGCAGCAGCTCAACTACTCCAGCCATGGGAACATCCCCAACATCATTCTGACAGGTGGGGACCGGGACTGAGCCGCGTGGCAGACCCTGCCCGGGGCTGCTCTGGTGGGAGGGGCAGGGGAAGAGCTGCCCCTGCAGGCTTTGTGTCACCTCCTGTGCAACCTTTGCTCTGCCACCCTGGCAGCCTGCTGGCACTTGCTTAGTCCCAGCCAACAGGGATTGCTGCAACAGCAGCCTGACTTTGTCCTCCAGACCTGCCCTGTCTCCGAGGTGAGGCATGGAGGGGCTGGAGTGGGTCTGGGGAAGAGCAATGAGGCTGGGGAAGGGTCTGGAGAGCAAAGCTGGGGAGGAGCAGCTGAGGGAGCTGGGGGTGTGCAGCCTGGAGAAGAGGAGGCTCAGGGAAGACCTCATTGCTCTCTACAGCTCCCTGAGAGGAGGCTGGAGCCAGGTGGGAGTTGGGCTCTTCTCCCAGGAAACAAGTGATAGGACAAGAGGAAATGGCCTCAAGTTGCTCCAGGGGATGTTTGGATTGGACACGAGGAACAGTTTCTGCCCCAAAAGGGTTGTGCAGACATGAAACAGGCTGCCCAGGGCAGTAGTGGAGTCTCCATCCCTGCAGGGGTCCCAAAGCCATGGAGATGTGGTGCTGAGGGCAGTGGCTCAGTGGTGAGCTGGCAGTGCTGGGTTACTGCTTGGACTCAATGCCCTGAAAGGTCTCCCAAGCAACAAGTAGTAAGACAAGAGGGAATGACCTCAAGTTGCCCCAGGGGAGGTTTAGGTCGTCCATGAGGAACAATTTCTGCCCCTAAAGGGTTGTCAAGGCTGGCTCAGGCTGCCCAGGGCAGTGGTGGAGTCCCCATCCCTGGAGGGATCTCAGAGCCATGGAGATGTGGTGCTGAGGGCCATGGGTTGGTGGTGCCCTGGCAGTGCTGGGCTGAGGTTGGACTCTGTGTTCTTAAAGGTCTCTAGCCTATGATTCCATGGATTTCCTGGACCCTTGCTCCAGTGAGGGGGGAGCTGTGGGAGCCAAGCTGTGAGCTGGGCAGCAGGGGCTGGTTCTGGTGGCACAGATGGTGTCGGATCCGGTCGCGGTTGGAGCTTTGGAAGTGAACCCTGCACAGGCCATAGGAAAGCTGCAGCCCAGTTTGTGTCCCAGCCAGGGCCTGCTGCTGAGCAGAGCCCTGCAGGCTGAGCTCCTCCTAAACCCAGGGAGGAGACTCACTGAGGCCCCTTTGTGTCCTCCACCTGCCCGTGTGCGGTTTCACTGTCTGGGGTCCTTGGGGTGGCTCCGAGGGGCTCTGACCCCTCCCCAGTCCATCCAGGTGGAGAAGGTTTTTTTCTCCTCTGAGCTTCAGCTTCAGCTCAGTGAATTATTCCAGGACTTGCAAGCTGCTCCCTGACTCCTGCCTGGCAGAGGTGAGGTGCCAAGCCCTGCCAACACCTCTCTCTCTCTTCCTCTGCCCCGCAGTGACAGGAGAGTCTCCCCCCAGCTTATCAAAAGAACTGACCAGCTCCTTGGCAGGGGTGGGGGACGTCAGCTTCGACACGGATTCCCAGTTCCCTCTGGATGAACTCAAAATTGACCCTTTGACCTTGGATGGGCTGCACATGCTGAACGACCCAGACATGGTCCTGACCGACCCCGCCACAGAGGACACCTTCCGGATGGATCGGCTGTGAGCAACCCCCCCCCGCCCCGGAGCCTGGCAGCGAGGCCTGTGCCTGGAGCCCGGCGGGACTGGAGAGCCTGAAGGGTCAGTGCTGGGGGAGCAGGAGCTGCCCGGAGCCGCAGCTCTGCGCTGTCCAACCTGCACCATCAGTACAGCTTCTGCCCCAGGCTTGCAGCGCCGCAGACCCCTCCCGCCGCGCCCCCTCCCCCCCAGCCCATCGGCTCAGGCAGGAGGTCCCCTCGGCCTTTTCCTCTCCAGAGCCCCCCCCAGAGCCCTGCTGTCCCCCCTGTCGGTTTTGTCCTTTGCACTAGAAAGCGGATGGGGGTGGGCAGGTGAGGGAGGTGCCGAGCCCCTGCCGCGGGGGGCTCTGCCGTTTGAGCCGGGCAGGGGCAAGCACCGGAGAGCTTCTCCTTCCCCCCACAGAACGCTCTGAAAGCCTGGGGAGGGGCTGGGGGGGCTCTGGTGGCGTTGGCTCTGCTTTGTGACAGCTGCTTTGTAGAGTAAAAAGCTTCTCCCTGAGCGCTCTGCCATGGCTGTCCCCAGGCCCCTTCCCTCGCCTGCCCTGTGCCCGCAGCCCCTCCCGCCCCGGGCGTGCCCAGCGGCAGCCTGCGACAGCTCCTCTGAGCAGGAGCCTGGGGGCTCGATGGACCCAAGGACCTGTCCGTGCCGTGGGTGGCTCTGTGCAGGTGGAGAAGCATCTCTGAGCTCACCCCAGCACTGGAGCTCCTCGCCTGGGGAGCAGGGAGGGAGCAACAGCAGCCGAAAGGACCTGAGGAGACTTTCCTCCTGCAGAGCTTTGCTTTGGGAGGCTCTCCTGGGCACCAGGGAGGGGCATTTCTGCTGCCAGGCCTGGCTCCAGGCACAGCTCTTTTTTTTAAACGTTTTATCCATTGCTCTGTTGCCATGGGTTATGATCTCTTTTTTGGTTGTTGTTTTTTTGTTTTTTTTTTTTTTTGGTGGGTTTGTTCTGTTTTTTGTTAATTTAAGTACTTGGATGTTAGGGCAGCAGCTGAACTGCACAGAGCCAAGGAGAGAGCTCCACAGACCCCTTGTACAGGACACCCTTGGTGTGCTCTCACCCCAGAGATCCCCTCCCCAGCTTCCATCCATTTGGCATTTTTTTTTTGACTAACTGGAATTCTCAGCAAGGTGGTTGAGCAGAGCAGAGGAAGCCTGGGGCAGGTCTTAGATGTTTTCCTTTCCTCCAGCCCAGAGAGGGTGGCAGGAGCTCAGACATTCCTTCTCTCGCCCTGGGGAGCTGCAGCTTGCTCCGGGAGGGTGAGGCTCTGCTCCAGCCAGAGCAGACTGCTGCTGTTAGTCCTCCTTGGCCCCTCTCTGTGTGCTGAAGGACACTTGGTTGTGGCTGATGGGCACCAACCTCCAGCCCACCTGCTGCCCTGGTTTCAGGTGGGCACCCTTCCTGCGCTGGTGGTGGCTCCCAGATCTCAGCACTTGGCCCTCCTCTGGCAAGTGGGGAACAGGAGTTTGAAGATTTATCAAGCACCCAGCAGGTCCCTGAGGGGGCACTGCCCAGGTGCTGCTTTCCTGCACCATCATCTAACGAAGGTCTCCACCTGCAGGACCCTCCACCTGCAGCGGCAGTTGGGGATCCTCCTCCCTTTGTTGAGGGTGACCCCGAAGGTGAGCTGGGGTGGAAATGCAGCTGGCTTTGGGCCAGCAGTGTGGGCAGAGGAGCTGGGGCAGGGGGCAGGTGTCCTTCCAGGGGAGGGCTGTGTCATGTCAGGGCACTGGTATGGTGCTCCCCCCATGGCTCCCTCTGGCTGGGGCTGCATCGGCTGGGTTTGCCTCTTGCCTCTGCTCCTCCTCACTTGGCAGAACCCCCTCAGCCCTTCTCCCCACCCCACTCCCCTCGAGGAGGGATTTCCCTGTCGTGGGGCAGGTGCTGAGGAATGAGTCTCACCGAGTCTCTGCCTGCTTCCAGGCGTGGGTGGGATCCTGTGCTGAGAGCCACACAGACACTGCTGGGCAGGGACCTGGCTGGCATCCCTGAGCTGGCATCCCTGAGCTGGGGCTTTTGCTCACGTTTGTGCCATTAGTTGACCATTTGCACTAAAAATGTTCTTGTTCTGTCACTCTCTTTGCTTCTGTCCCTGCCTTTTGTCCCTCCCCACTCTCTCCAGTGGTTTTCCTGCCTGTGTTGAAAATGGTTTTGATCAGGATCCAGCCCTGTAGTGCACCTTGAGTCCTGGTGTCTGCTCCTGGCAGGTTGCTCCTGCTGCCTGGGGTTAGAGAGGGGAGAAAAGGGAGCAGAGGGCAGGGAGAGGATGGGTACAGGTGGTCAGAGGCTTTTGCTCTGCACCATCAGGCACAGTCCTGCAGCTGCCCTGGCTGGGTGCTGGGTTTGTGCCCTGCTCTCCCTGGGTGGCTCTTGGGTCTCAGTCTCATCTGTGAGCTGTTTGCAAAGCCAGAGCCACGTTGGGAGGAGGCAGCTGAGCAGGGGCTGAGCTTCCTCACAGGGGGCTGCTGCTGGATGCTGCCCTTGGGTTTGTTTCTCAGCCCAGGTGTGTAAATAAGTTCCTGTTCTTTAGCCTCGTCAGCAGACATTTCACATGGCCTTAACTTACCCCTCTGGATGCAGCTGTCAGAACTGGGGACCGTAGAGTGGAGACAACCCCAGGGCTGGTTCCTACTGGGCTGGTGAGGTGGTGGCTGTGGGTGACGCTGAGCTGTGGCAGTGGGCAGGAGGATGCTGCTGTGAGGGCTGGAGCAGCTCCTCCAGCACTGCTGGGCCCTGGTGCCTGGAGGCTGCTTCGCTGCCGGCGCCTGGGGGGAGCTGCTCCCTGCAGAGGACTACTCCTGCCCCGTGGCTGTGTGAGCTGTGTGTGCGCAGGGCTGAGCTGTGCAGCCAAACCCTTCTCCTGGGCTGTCAGCTTGGAAGCAGGGAGCAGATCCCTGCTGTGTGCAGAGCAAAGAATCTGCTGTGGGTATTCGCTGGGTCCGTGTCAGATTGTGCGTGGAAGGGGCAGGGCTGCAGGGAGCGGCAGGACAGGGCTGGAGCAGAGCAGCAGGAGGGGGAAGGTTCAGTGAGCAAGGGCTAGAAATGTGCCTGACTGGGAGGGTTAAAGGGTGTTGAAGCTGCTGGAGGCTCCGAGGGTCACTGTCCCGGCAGAGCTGCTGAGTGAGCCCTGCCCCCTCCCCAGGTCTGCTCTCAGAGCTCCGGAGGTGGCTCCCAGAGCCTCGGAGGTGTCTCGGTCACTCTGTCCCCAGGCTGCACTTTGCATGTGCAGCATGCAAAGGGGAAATGAGAAGGAAGGAGCCTGCAGTGTGTCCCCTGCTGTGACGTCCCCGAGGACACCCAGGCCTGCTGCTGGGGGCTGCTCTCCCTGTACATAGAGCTCAGCACCCCCAGCCCCTGCCTGCCCTGCCGCATGCCTGCCCTGGGCAGTGCCCAGCCTGCTGCTCCCCTCTGCTTCTGCATGGCCAGGGCACGACCCTCACCTGTGAACCCCCCTCAGGGGCTCCTCCCTTGGCTCCTTTGCTTTGTCCAAGAGGGGAGGAAGATTGCAGGAGGAGGCTGCAAGTGAACTTCAGAGCTGGCTGCTTGTCGAGTGTTTGGTTCATTCACAGAAGGGGTTGGGTTGGAAGGGACCTCAGAGATCATCCAGCTCCAGCCCCCTGTCCCCTGCCTCCCACTGCCTCAGCTTGCTCAGGGCCTCATCCAGCCTGGCCCTGGACACCTCCAGGGAGGGAACATCCACAGCCTCCATGGGCAACCTCTGCCAGTGTCTCCCTCTAAGGAATTTCTTCCTCATCTCCAGTCTCGATCTCTCCTCTTGCAGCTTCGCTCCATCCCCTCTCACCCTTTCACCACAAGCCCCTGTCAGAAGCTCTCTCCCTGCTTTCTAGGAAGGAACCAGAAGTGAGGCTTTGGCTCTAAAGGTTCAGGAGTGAGGCTTTGGCTCTAAAGGTTGACAGAACCCTTTGGGCTGGAAAAGACCTCTGAGGTCACAGAGCCTAACCTGCTCTTAACCTCCGTGTTCTGTCCCTGGGAGGTTTAACCTCCCAGCTCATCCTACCCTTGCCTCTCAGTGGCTTCCCACTCTTCTTGGCCTGTTCCCAGACCAAAACTTCTTTGTTTCCAGCTCCCTTCTCTTGCCATCCCCAGCAGCATCTGCCAACGCAGGGCACCCTTCACCCTCCCCTCTGAGAGGCCTCCAGCTGTGCCAGCAGGCACAGAGCTCAGCCACAAGCTGAGGCTTGAGATCTGCCCTTTAGGCGGCTGGCACCCCCCGGCAGGAAGAGGAAAGCCTCCTCCTCCTCCCCCTGCAGGCCAGGCTGTGCTTTCAGGAGCCCCTACCCCCCCACCCCCCCCTCCCCCGCCAAGAGCAAGCCCCCCCCCCCCCGTCACTGTGATGGCCCNAGCAAGCCCCCTCCTCCCTGTCACTGTGATGGCCACAGGAGCACGCAGGAAGCCTTCAGTCCCTGTCTTGTCCTTTTGACAAAACTCCACAAAACACAACCAAAAAACTCCCAAACAAAACAGCTTAAAAAAAAAAAAAAAAAACCCCAAGAG
>WAAF01000698.1:58025-89479 GCA_013400475.1 Tricholaema leucomelas | reverse complement strand
CCTCAATTTGTGGTGTTCCTGTCCCTTGTCTCCCCAGCTGCATCCTCCCTCCCTCCCCGCAGGCTGCATGTGGGTTTGGTGAGCACCTCCAGGCCATGACTCTGTACTATAGCAAGAANTTCTATACTGCAAAGCCAAACGAGACACTACTTGGGGCCTCCCCCTCCCCTCTCCCCCTCACTGCTCTTATTTATTTTCTTACTGGGTGGGCAGGGGGAGGGCAGGGGCTGGGGGCTGGCTCTGGTCTGTATTTGCCTGATGTGGGCTTGACCAATTTTATCATAATAAAAGGCCTCAAAGGGGTGAACCTTGGACTGGTTTCTTCAAGTTGGACTGACTTGGAGGCAGTTGGGGGAGAGCTGCGTGGCAGGGAGAGGAAAGGGAGGTGGAACTCAGTGTGGAGGGGCAGCAGAGGGCTGTGCCCTGTGGTAGGGGCAGCCAAGTGCTGCAGGCAGCTTTGCTGCTGCTTGGGCTGGATGATCTCCTGAGCTCCCTTCTGGCCCCCAGCCTGCTGGGGCTGGCTGGAGGTAGCCAGGAGGACTTTGTCTGACCGAGGGTCTGAGCTGGGTGGCTGTGGAGGGGCTGTGAAGGGCCAGGTCTGACCTCAAACCCACCCAACTGCCCCCCCCCTCCCCCCCCCCAATGCCCACTGTGTGCAGCTGCCTTTGGACCAGCTCTTGTGCCACCACCCGAACCCAGCTGCTTCCACCCTCTTGGTGGCAGTGGCACAGAAGCTTTGGGCATGCCTCAGATGCTCCTCATCTGCTGCAGGTTTACTGCCCTTGAGGCAGGAGGTGTGGGAGTGCTGTGGGCTTTGGGAGGTCCCAGCTGGCCAGGCCCAAGGGAGAGGAGCAAGGACAGGTCCCTGCAGCCCTTCCTGCAGCTGCACTGTGAAGGACACCCCTGGTGTGGTGCTTCTGCCTGTCCCTGGTGGCTTGAGCTCCTCCCAGCAGCAGGCTGTGGGGCAGAGGTGGCTGTGGGGCAGAGCTGCTCTGCCTTGGTGGCTTTGGGAGCAGCCTGGTGGTGACCTTGACATGGTCTGAGGTGTGCAGGTCGCTGTGCTGGTGGCAGGTCCTTGGGCTGCCCTGGGCTGTTGGGAGGGAGCAGGCAGCTCTGGGCTGGGTTCTGGAGCAGGTGGTGCCACCACAGCAGCAGTCAGGGAGCTATCTGGGTACCCTGTGGCTCCTCCAGGGCAGGTCTGGTGACCCAGCTGTGGGCAGGGGGTGCCCAAGCAGCTGTGGTTGGTGTGATCTTGGTGTTCTGCTTTCAGTGTTTCGGTTCAGGAGCTGCAGGAGCCAGCAGCAGCTGTTGAGTGCTCTGCTGCCTTGCTGGAGGCTCCTGGCAGCCCCAGGTGGTGCTCCTGGGGTTCTGTGCTTGTGCTTTGTGTGGGTTATTGGTTCAGGTGGCACCCATGGGGGCAGAGAACGCAGGTGGCAGGAGACAACTGCTCGTGAGGGACAAACCCTGCTGGCTCTTGAGCCATCCCCTGCCAGGAGAGGTCTGCAGGACCTCGGGGGCAGATTCCCAGGGTCGGTTTGGCTGTCGGGAGCTGGTTGGGAGCTCCCCCAGGTGCCTGTCGCTGCTCGCCCAGAGCTCTGCTGCGCCGCTGCAGCAGGCTGGGGGAGCTCCAGAACTTCTGGCACAGGGAGGCTTGAGGCTGGCTCCTGGTTTGGAGGGACGAGGGAGCTCTGGAGCTGCCCTGCTGCTGCTGCAGGGCCCGAGGCTGTGCAGCAAAAGCGTCTGGAACTGCTGACTCCGGAGCCAGCAGCAGCTGCTGGGGACCTGTCAGTGCACTGTGGCTGTGCTCCCTGGAGTGCTGTGCCTGCTGTAGGGATCTCTGTCACCGCTGTCACACACACCAGACACTGCTGCAGGCAGTGACAGCAGCTCAGAGGAGAGGCTGGAAAAGGAGCTGGCAGCTCAGGGCAGTCTCACTGCCTCCCTTTGCCTGCTCTGGCTGCCGGCTGCAGCTGCTGCTGCTGCTGCTTTGTCTTGTCAATAGTTTGCAGAGAGAATTCCTGGCCCTCGGTGGCTGCTGCTGCTGTGCAGGCAGCAGAGAGAAAGCAGCAGCAGCAGCCAAGTGAGGCTGGTGTTTGGGGGAGCCCCAAACAGGGCTGCACAGCCCTGGGGGTAACTCCTGTCCCTGGATCAGTAGAGGCACAGAATGGGTTGGAAGGGACCTCAGAGATCATCCAGCCCAGGTGTGCTCAAGGCCTCATCCAGCCTGGCCTTGAACACCTCCAATCAGGGCACATTCACGACCTCCCTGGGCAGTTTTTTGCCCCTCCTTATCCCTGCAGCTCTCAGGACCCCCCTAGCCCTCCCCCAGGATCTGTCACAGCAGCTGGGCTGTGGTGCAGAGGCTTGTGTGGAGCGTGGGCACCCTGCTGGCTCTCTTGTCCCTGCTTGGGGTTCTTCTTGAGGAGCTCCCAACTAAAACCAGTGAGTGGAGCAGTCAGGCTGCTGCTGGGGATGGGAATTACCCAGTGCCAGAGCTGCCTTGGAAGTGAGCAGCTCTGCCCCTCTGCAGCAGGGACAGCACTTCCCAGGCTGCTGGAAGGATTCCTCCTCCTCCTCCTCCTCCATAAATCAGATTTCAGTGCTGTCAGTAGCTTTTCTGTTAGTGTAGAACTGAGCTCTCAAGCCTTGCTTCAGCCCCAGCAGAAGACCTGAGCTACCTTTGGACTGGTGCAGAAACCTCCCTGGGGTGGTTGCTGAGGCAGCCCTGCCCTGGCTGTGTGTGCAGGGCTCCTGCTGGCCTGGTGCTGTTGGTCTGGAGTTGCTGCTTTTTAGCCCACGTTGGATCACCTCTTTGTAGTATTTTTCTTCATGTTGTGCAGCAGATGAGTCAGAGCCAAGTGGGCTTTGCTGTGCCTGGAGCTGGTGGGTGGTGAAGGCACTGACAGTTGCTGTCTGATGCTTATTTGACTTCTGCTCAGTGTTTTCAAAACCCTGAGAGGCTGGGGAGGGGGAAACAGATGCAGTGAACAGCTCCAGATTCCAGCTCCTGCTTTACCTGAGGCAGGAGAGAATCCTTCAGTAAATACCTGGGGCCAAGCAGGGCAGGGCTCTGGGCTGGCTGCTCGCTGAGGGAGCAGCTCGGCAGTGTCCTTGCCGATGGCTGCAGGCAGAGCCTCTGTGCGAAGGGCTTCAGCTTGGCTCGGGCTGGGGATTCCTGAGGCATGAAATGGAGAGAAGCTCGATAGGCAAAGCTCCTGCCCTTGCAGGGAGGTGTTAATATTGACAGGGGAAAGGCTCTGGAGGCTGTAGGGCTTGCTCAGAACTTCTGCTTGCTAAGTCCTGCCTGGTCCTGGCATGAGCAGCAGCAGCAGCAGCAGCAGGGTTGGGTACCAGGGGTAGGAATCTGCAGCACAGCCACGCCAGGCTCAGGCAGTCCCTGCACCCTGCACGCCCTCAGCTGCTGCCTGCCCAGGAGTGCAAAGTGAGAGCTGCTTCTGGGGAGGGATTAGAGCTTTGGGATGCTTCTGCCCCCGGGCAGAGCCTCCACCTGCAGCAGGATCCTTGTGGAGTGAAGGTTTCAGAAGGGGAAGGTTGATTTGCATCACCTTAAACCAGCTGCTTCGGGCAGCTCCTCTCGCAGACTGGCAGCTACAAACACCTTGGTGTGGTTCACCGAGCCCGGGGGGGGTGTGGGGGTGGGTGGTGATGGTGGTGTCTAATTTATGCATTTCCAGAGGCAGTCTGAGGCACTGCCCCTGCCGAGCTGAACTTTTTCTATGCCCACCCTGGGTGGCTTCTCTCACCGATTTCTGATATATGCAAACCCCCTGCAGCTCCCCTGCGGGCGGCTCGGGGCCAACCAGGTCCCTGCTGCTGCCTCCCACTTCTATTTATTGTGATTTCTTTTTTTTTTCCCCCCCTCCAGGTAAAGTGGAAAGCTGAGGTTGGCTTTAAGTGTTTGCAACCTGAGACATGATGTGAAAAAAAAAAAACCAAACACAAACAAAAACCAAACCCAAAACAATCAAACAAACCCTCCCCCACTCCCCTCCCCCCCAAAAGGACAACAAAAAAGCAGCTCAACTCAGTGTACATTCTCTGACTTCCCTTCTCGTGTGTGTGTGAAGGCTTCTGTCTTTGTATCTTTGCATTCTTTGTAAAGGAGATGTAATAAAAGTTCAAATGGTTTTGTCTCTGCCTGCTCAGCTTCTTCCTGCCGTGGTTTTGGTCTTTGTTTGCCTCCTGCCTGCTGTTCGCTGTTGGGTTGCTGCTGCGGTTCCGGCGCGGCCAGGTGAGGTCGGTTCCCTGACGCCTGCAGCCTGAGCTCTGCCTTGCTCCTCAAGGTGGCTCTGGAAGCTGCAAAGCCTCTGAGCTTCGCTGTCCCCAGCAGTGCTCCCTGTGCTCCGCAGTCTCGTGGTGACCTTGTGGTGGTGTCTCTGCTTTCCTCAGGTCAGAGCCTCGGTCGTGTCCTGGCTTTGGAGCTCTCAGGAGGAAGGAGTCTGTCTGTCTGTCTGCCTGAGCTGTTGGATTTGGGAGGGAGAAGAGGGAGGTGCAGAGCTCAGACCTGCCAGAGGAGGTTGTTGTCACCTGCCAGCTGCAACTGGGAGTAGTTTTCCCCATGGTGAAGCTGGTGGTAGGTTGGAGAGGGAGGGAAGTGGTGAGAGAAGCTGGGGTAGAGCAGCAGCTCCCTCGGCTTGGGCAGGGAGCTCAGAGCCCTTCTGAGGGCAGTTCAGCTTCTTCTGATGCTGTCTTGTGTCTCGCTGGGGGAAGGATTCATCTGCAGGGTCCTGTTCTGGGCTCCTCAGTTCAAGAGATCAGGGAACTGCTGGAGGGAGTCCAGTGGAGACTGGGAAGATGCTGAGGGGCCTGGAGCAGCTCTGTGGGCAGCAAAGGCTGAGAGCCTGCAGAAGAGCAGCCCCAGAGGGCATCTGTGCAGCAAGAGCTGAAGGAGCTTTGGGGGGCAAGAGGCTGGGGCCAGACTCTGCTCCGTGGTGCCCAGGAACAGGACAGAGGCAGTGGGCACAAACTGGAAGCCAGGAGGAGAAACTTCTTTGGCCTAAAGCTGACTGCCTCTTGAGGAACCAGGCAGGATGGGCTACCTAGAGGGAGGTTCTTGAGGGCTCTCAGCAGCAGAGCTGCTTTCAGCTCTTGAGGGTTTCTGTTCCATAGCTGCATGGCAGAAGGTTCAAAGTGGAAGAAGCAACATGCCCAGGACCAAGAAGTCAGGTATTTATTATCCCACATTCCAAGGGTTTATTATCCAACATTCCAGACAAAGATAACTCCTTAAAGTCCTCTTCCTAATGTTCTGTGAGCAACTCCTACCTAGGCTGCTCCTCCGGGCCCCTGCCAGGGCACTTCTGGCTTTGCTCTGCAGGTCTTGGCGAAGAGAAGCCTCAGCTGAGAGCCTCCCAGCAGGGACAAGGCTCCTGGGGCTGACCCAGGCTGAACCAGCTCCAGCTGCTGCAGGAAGCTTCACTTTGGCTTCCCACCTGATGGAGGGAGGGTCCACAGCAGCTCGGGGCTCCTGCTCACGCCTGGGGTCTGCACCTCTGCCTTGCCACGGGGAGCAGGCAAGGACACAGCTGCGGCAGGAGAGCTGCCGGGGGGCGGCTCAGGGCTGTGCGGTGTGGCGAGAGGGTGCCCGGAGGGCTGCAGAGCAGGAGCAGGGCAGCTGAGCACGGCTGGGGAACAGGATGGGCTGCAGGGCGGGCTGCAGGGTGGGCTGCAGGGCAGGCTGCAGGGCACCCTGCAGGGGGCTAACTGGAGGTCAGTCTTGCTGAACTCGGAACGTTTCGTAGTCCTCTGGGATGGTGTCTGAGGGAAAAAGGAGACGAAGGCGCAGAGGTGAGAAGCAGAACCAGCAGAGGGAAGCAGAAGCTGCTGCCCTCCCTTCAGGCTGGCCGGGAGCAGCCCAAGGTCCCGGAGGCAGCGCAGGGCTGCTCACCGTTGCAGCGGTACCGCAGGTTGGACCAGATGATGTTCTCCTGGGAGAAGCAGAAGACTCCCAAGCGTCCTCCTCGCATGGTGGTGTCAAGGACAACTCCAGTGTCTGCTACGACCTCGGGGCCCTCGTAGAAGCGAGCTCTGGGGAGAGGAGGCACCAGGGTGGGACTGACTGCTCCTCAGGTGGGCACTGTCCCCACCACGGCAGAGCTCCCAGAGTGGGTGGGGTTGGAAGGGACCTTTGCAAGGCAGCCAGGACAGGGCAGGGCAGGGCAGGGCAGGGGACACCTCCCGTGCCCAGCAGAGCTGCTACCTGTCTGCTCGCTGCCACTCAGCTGGGGGTCACAGGAGCCTCACCTGATGTAGCCGACCTGGGGGCGGTGCTGCAGGAACCAGCGGTAGGAGGTTTTGTCCTTCCAGCCTGAGTTCCGAGGGTCCTTCCACAGCAGCTTCACCTGGTCCGTGGTGTCCCCTGTGTGCCACAGGGAGTTGCGCAGGTACTCGCCTGGGCCTGTCTTGGACTTCACTGCCTGAGAGAGAGGAGAGACTGGAGAACACCTGAGCCTGAGGGACCCCATTCTGAGGGACCCCAGCCTGAGGGACCACAGCCTGATGGACCCCAGTCTGATGGACCCCAGCCTGAGGGACCCCACCCTGAGGGACCACAACCTGATGGACCATGGCCTGAGGGACCTCAGCCTGAGGGACCACACCCTGATGGACCCCAGCCTGAGGGACCACACCCTGATGGACCCCAGCCTGAGGGACCACAACCTGATGGACCCCAGCCTAAGGGACCACAACCTGATGGACCCCAGTCTAATGGACCCCAGCCTGAGCGACCCCAGCCTGAGGGACCACACCCTGAGGGACCACAACCTGATGGACCCCAGTCTGATGGACCCCAGTCTGAGGGACCATGGCCTGAGGGACCCCAGCCTGGCCTGAGAGACCACAGCCTGAGGGACCACAGCTGCTTGCCCCACGGTGCCTGTACAGGGTTAACCCTCCTGGGGGGAGTGATCTTGAACCTGACTCCAGGTGGTCTTGACCTCTCCCCAGAGGTGTGTCTGAACACTACCAGGTGATGGTTCCTCCACTCCCCCTTCCTGTCTAAGGTCCATAAAAGCAGGAGGACTTCCTGTGTGCTCTCTCTCCCTCCCTCCCTGCCAGCATCACCATTCCCAAGCAGCACAGCTGAGGGAGAGGCCAAAGCTCCCTCCCAGATTCTCCTCCCGTGGCAGCTTTTACCTTCAGCTGAATTCCAGGCTCTGCCACTGCTCGGAAGGGGTTTGCCTGCCAGTAGGTCTGCTCCATCTGCTTCCACATGACCACGTAGAAGCTGGAACTGTCCTGGTAGCCGAAGATGAAGCCAGCGTAGTCATCGTCTGTGGCGGTGTTGACGTGGAAGGTGCCCTCGAAGTCCACTCCGTTGAATGCTGTGTAACCTGCCAGGGGTAGGGAAAGAGCAGAGCCAGGGGGTGGGCTGGGATGGAAAGGATCTTAAAGGTCATCCAGTTCTAAGCCCCTTGGTGCTCTGAGGCCATTTCATTTCTGGGGCCAGCTGAAGGAGATGAATTTTTGCCTCCTACAGAAAACATTTCCCCAAGAGGGGCCTGGAGGCATCCAGCAGTGTCTGAAACCCTCAGAGCTGCACTGAGCAGTTCATCAGTGACCATTTCCCAGCAGGACAAAAGGAAGAGCCTCACCTACAGCCAGCCCAGGGTCACTGTTCATGGTCTGGACGATTTCCATGCCCTGAGAAGGAAGGAGGTGAACTCATTAGCAGAGCTCCAGGTGCGCCAGCTCTGCTCTCAGCAGGTGGTTGGGGAGAGTCACACCAGGGGCAAGACCCTGGGGTTAGGACACTTAAACAGCACCATTGAGCCTGCAGAGTCTTCAGGCCTTGTTGCCACCTGAGCCATGAGACCTTTCTAGAGCAGGCTCCTACCTGGTTGAGGACAATCCAGTTGGGGTCAATCTGTGCATCCCCCTCGGGGTCCAGCACCACCGTCTGGTACGCCCTGAAGTCGGTGAGCGTCACCTCCGCGTTCTCGGGGCAGACGTCGATGCGGTCGATCACCATGTCCCGGTCAAAGTCATCCTCACACAGGTTCCCCACACCATCACCTGCAGGCACAGCACCAGCCCTCAGCACAGCGTCACAGAATCAGCCAGGTTGGGAGAGAGCTCCAAGCTCCAAGAGCCCAACCCAGCCCCCAGCCCTGCCCAGTCACCAGCCCATGGCACTAAGTGCCCCAGCCAGGCTTGGCTTCAACACCTCCAGCCACGGCCACTCCACCACCTCCCTGGGCAGCCCATTCCAATGCCAATCACTCTCTCTGCCAGGAGCTTCCTCCTCACATCCAGCCTCAACCTGCCCTGACACAGCTTCAGCCTGGGTCCCCTTCTTCTGGCCCTGGCTGCCTGGCAGCAGAGCCCAACCCCACCTGGCTACAGCCTCCCTGCAGGGAGCTGCAGACAGCAATGAGCTCTGCCCTCAGCCTCCTCTGCTGCAGGCTGCACACCCCCAGCTCCCTCAGCCTCTCCTCACAGGGCTGTGCTCCAGGCCCCTCCCCAGCCTTGCTGCCCTTCTCTCAACACCTTCCAGCACCTCAACATCTCTCTGCAATTCAGGAGCCCACAACTGGACACAGCACTCCAGGGGTGTCCTGAGCAGTGCTGAGCACAGGGGCAGAAGAACCTCCCTTGTCCTGCTGCCCACACTGCTCCTGAGCCAGCCCAGGATGCCATTGGCTCTGCTGCCCACCTGGGCACTGCTGCCTCCTCTTCAGCTCCTTTCTCCCAGCAACCTCAGCTCCATCTCTGCCTGCCTGCTCTCAGCCACTCTGTCCCCAGCCTGTAGTGCTGCTTCATTCAGCTGCATTCACTCTTTGCACTGAGCATTTGCTCAGCTTTGGGCTAGGACACTGAAAGGTGCCACATTAGGACACTGAAGGGTGCCACATAAGGACACTGAAAGGTGGCCACATCGGTACCAGGCTGAGAGGTGTTCAGAGCACCTCCTGCACATCAGCTGCAGGGACTTCTCCTGCTTGCTGTGGGCAGAAGAATCACCTCTGGAGGCTCTGCTGAAGGACAACAAATGTGATCCCCGAGTCAGGGTTGTTTGACAGCTGAAAACAGCACTGAGCTGCCTCGGGTCAGCTTCGAGGAGGTTTTGTCTGCTGGCTGAGGGTCAGACTGGTAGGTGTTGGCCGCCAGGGACAGGAGACCCCCAGGCAGAGCTAAGGTGCATCACTGCCCTCACCGTCTGAGTCTTCTTGGCCAGGGTTAGGGACCAGCCTGCAGTTGTCAGGGCCTGGAGGTCTCTCATCTGGAATGCCATCATCATCATCGTCATCATCACATTCATCTCCCAGCCCATCGTTGTCTGTGTCCACCTGGGAGCTGTTGGGCACTGTGGGGCAGTTGTCCCGCGAGTCTTGGTGCCCATCTCCATCACTGGAGGAGAGAATCACAGCCAGAGCTTATCCACTGCTGTGAGCTTTTAAAGTAGGCATAGAAGAGCTTGCCAGGAGCTGGAGCCCTCCACAGGACCAGCAGCAGGTGCTGGCTTCCATCTTCTGGAGCCCAGCTCAGGGCCCTTCCTGCTGAGCAAAGCCCAGGAGCAAGCTGCCCTGCAGCACCTTGGGCTGTGCTTGGGCAGTGGTTTGGAGGGGAACACATCCCAGCTCCTTTGGCCTCTTTTGATCAGCTGAGGCCAGCCAGGCGGTTGCCAGCTTGCCCTTGCCTCTCTCCAGCCCCCAGGTTTCATGCAGCCCGAGGATGATGCTTGCTGCAGGCTCTCACCTGTCCTGGTTGGTGTCGCAGACGTCTCCCACCAGGTCGTGGTCAGTGTCTTTCTAGAAGATCAAACAGCAATCATTGAACCTGCCCAGAGCAGCAGCAGGGAGGAGGAGGGCAGGGAGGTGCTGGCTGTGGTCACTGACTGCAAATAGAGCTGGCAGCCCTGGGAGGCTTCCTCCTGCAGGGCCCACACCTTGCCCTGCTGCCCTCAAGCTGACTTCTAGACCGGAGGGCAGGAAGAGAGGAGGCCAGAGAGCAAGAAGCCCTCTCTGACTTTCCTTCACCTCAGCACCTTTGGTCTCCAGGGGCTGGGCTTTTGCACTGCAGGTGGTAATCTTGGGGAGCTGCCCTGGGCCAGGAGCTTTGTCTGCAGTGAGGTGAACCTGACCTGAGGAGTGCTCACCTGGTCTGGGTTACTGACTGTGGGGCAGCTGTCGCAGGCATCTCCTACTCCATCTCCATCAGCGTCTTTCTGGTCAGGGTTAGGAACTCTCTTGCAGTTGTCCATGGGGTTTTTGATCCCTGTAAAGCAGGCAGAGTGGAGCCATCAAAGCCAGCAGGATTTGGGAGTCTCTTTGAGATGTCAATGGAAAAAAATCTGGGCCAGCTGAATCCATCCTAAAGCAACAAGCTCAGGGTCTGTGGATGTCCTGCACCCTTTGTGTGAGCTGGGGAGGGGGGAAGAGATCAGCAGCCCCTGGAGCATCCTCCAGCCTGCTCCTGCTGGGTGTCTGCTGTGCCACACAGACCTAGGAGGGAATGTCCTTAGCTGCATTCCTTGGGGAAAGCTGAAGAACCTAGCTCCAAAGTGGCATCCCAGCTGTGCAGGAAGGAGTGAGCAGCCCTCAGGATGAAGATGCAGCCCTCTGCTGCTCTCTAAGCCAAGGCAGGGCCTTTGCCCTCCGGAGCTGACAGCTGCAGAGGTGCAGGCTAATCCTGGCTGCCTGGCAGATTGGGGCAGCTCCATGTCCTTCCTGTGGGGAGGGCTCCAGAGCAGGACACAGCACTGCAGGTGAGGGCTCAGCTTAGCAGAGGGGCAGGATCCCCTCTCTCCATCTCTGGCCACGCTGCTTTGGATACAGCTCAGGCTGCCCTTGGCCTTCCGTGCTGCAAGCTCACCCTGCCTGCTCCTGTCCTGCTTCTCCTCCACCAGCACCCCCAGGGCTGCTTCCCATCACCTCCTCCCCGCAGCCTGCATTGCCGCTGGGGGTTGTTCCGAGCCAGGCGCAGGGCGTGCGCCCTGCAGGGGAGGCTCTGCGGCTCTCACCGTCCCCATCCATGTCGTCGTCGCACTCGTCCCCGCGGCCGTCGCCGTCGATGTCCTTCTGGTCGTTGTTCTTCACCTGGCGGCAGTTGTCGCAGGCGTCGCCGAAGTTGTCCTTGTCGGCGTTGCGCTGGTCGGCGTTGCGTGTGTACACGCAGTTGTCCTGCGGGGCAGAGGCACTGCCTGAGGGCAGCCTGAGCCCCCCGGAGTGCCACCGAGGGGGGCAGAGCCCTGCGGTGTGTGCCCAGCTGTCCCCTGCAGCCTGTGTCCCGCAGGCTCTCTAAAGGCACTTTAAAGGCGGTGGCTTTGTAGGACCCCCGGGTCCGCTTAGGGGTGCGGGGGTGAGGATCAGCACTCAAACCTGCGCGTTCGGTATCCCATCTCCATCGGCGTCGTCATCGCAAGCATCTCCGATCCCGTCCCTGTCCGCATCCTCCTGGCCCGAGTTGGGGACGGTCATGCAGTTGTCCTGCAAGGGAAGCACGGAAGGGGCTGCTGGGGAGCTCTGCAGGTCGGGCAGGCTCTGCCCAGCTCCCGCAGCCTGTCCTCGGGGCAGGACTGCCCAGCTCTGGCTGAAGCCTCCTCCGGCAGAGCTCCAGCGCAGCAGGAGCCAGCGGGACCTCACCTTGCGGCACTTCTTGTCGGAGCAGCGCTGCTTCTCGTCCGGGATGCCATCGATGTCTGTGTCCTTCCCGCACACGTAACCATTCCCTGCCCACCCCACGCGGCACTGGAAGACAGCAGAGCAACATCAGGCTGCTGCCGACCTCCCCTCCCCACCCAGCGTGTGTGGGGGTCTCCAGGAGAGCCAGCACAGAGCGTTGGAAGCTCAGGCACACAGTGCCCTGCAGGGAAGAGCTGTCTGGAAGATGCAGCTCTGCTGTCAGCAGGGTTTGAACCAGCTCGGACGCGAATCCTCTGCTTGTCCCTGAGACCATAAAGGCAGCAGCAGCAAAGCTCGGCACCAGCAGGCTGCTGAGCGATGTTCCTCCCTCCTTAGCTGTGCCTAGCGCTCCCTGACTGACAGCTCTGTGGCGCTCCGGGCAGGGAAAACAACCTCCAAACAAGCAGGAGTGGGTCTGAAGAGCCAGGAGCAGGCAGGTCGCTCCTCCAGGGAGCACGGAAAGAGCTCTTGGTGCAGCTCGGGTGGCAGTGGAGGGCAGGGCTGGGACAGGCTGTGCCAAAGGCAAACTCTCCAGGAGAGGGCAGTGGCAGAGGCAGGAGAGCAGGCAGAGGGGTGGGCAGCAGAGGCAGCGGCGGGGGTGGGGGCGGGCTGGGGTCTCACCGCGCAGGACAGGGACCCGTCCCGCTCCACGATGCACTCAGCCTGCTCGTGGCAGGGACTGATCTCGCCGTTGGGGCAGCGCCTCACGTTCTGGCTGCTGCAGCCTCTCACCTGGTCCCCGACAAAGCCAGGTTTGCAAGCCCCGCACTTGTAGGACCCCTGCAAGACAGAGAGGTCAGCAAATCCCACTGGAGGGGTGGGAAGGGACCTGTGGGAAGCACCCAGTCCAACTCCCCCGCCCCAGCAGGGCACCCACAGCTTGCCCAGGAGCACAATGATCAGGAAGGGTTGGAAGCTCTGCAGAGAAGGAGACTCCACAACCTCTCTGGGCAGCCTGCTGCAGGCTTCCAGCACCCTCACACCAAAGGAGTTTCTCCTCCTGGTCAGGTGGCACCTCCTGGCTTCCAGTTTGTGCCCATTGCCCCTGGTCCTGTCACTGGGCACCACTGAGCAGAGTCTGGCCCCATCCTCTTGCCCCTCAGCCTTCAACTCTTGCTGAGCACTGCTCAGATGTCCTCTGGGGCTGCTCTCTGCAGGCTCTCAGCCCCAGAGCTCTCAGCCTTAGCTTCTCACAGAGCTGCTCCAGGATCTCTCTCAGCAGCTTCTCAGCCTTTGCTGGACTCTCTCCAGCAGTTCCCTGATCTCCTGAACTGGGGAGCCCAGAACTGGACCCAGTACTGCAGATGTGGCCTCGCTGTGGCAGAGGAGGAGGAGAATCTTCCTCACCCTGCTGGCCACACTCTTCTTCATGCCCCTCCTGAATACTTCTAGGCCATGGGGGCACATTGCTGGCTCAGAGCACTCTGAGTCCTGCCAAACCTTTGCTGTCCCCTTCCTGAGTGCCACAGCTCAGAGCCCCAGAGCCTGGGGGAGGGAGAGACATGGGAGACTCCATTGCAGCCCTTACCTGGGTGTTGATGCAGATGGAGTTTGGGACACAGTTCTTGGCAGCTCCTGTCTCACATTCATTGATGTCAGTGCAAACCTGCCCAGGAAGAGGCACCCAAGCATGAACTTCACTCTTCAGCAGGTGCCACAGCAGGCTCTGGAGTTAGGGCACCACTGGGTGCAGAAGCAAAGCCTCTGACACACCTTTCTGGGACCCACAGCTCAAAGGTTTCCTTCAGACAGCCTTGAACCAGGTCCCAGCAGTTCTCTTGCCCCCCCAGGCAAGAGCCACCAGAGGTTTTAGCCTGGCCAAAGAGCTTAGCTCTGAGCTGAGCTGCAGATAACTCCTTGCTGCAGGATAGAAGTGAATCAGTGGAGCAAGAAGGTCAAAGACTGTGTCCTGTGCCCAACCTGCAGCTCTCTAAAGGACACAAAGCAGGTGGCACTGCTGCCTTGGGCAATTCCTTCTTGCAAAGCACACTAAACCCTGCTGGAGCAGGGCTTCTCAGCGTTTAATCTGCCTGCAGCTGCCAGAGGAGCACGGAGCAGGGGAGCAGTAGCTGCATGAACTCTTCTGTGTCCAAGTGTGAAGGATTCCCTGGGCTGAGCTCACAGCCACAAAGGTGCCAGACACACAATGCCCTGCCCAGCACCAGTGCAGCAGAGGGAAGGCCCTGGAGGAGGCTGCTCAGCTGCTGCCATGCTGGGACACCCTTGGCAAGTCTGCACCAAGGCTGCCAGCAGCACCACGCAGCTGCCTCCCTGCCTGCGCTCGGAGCCTTCCGAGGCTGTTGGCTGGCAGATGGCAGAGGGGGAAGGGTTAATGGCTTCTGAAGTAGACAGAACAGTTCCGGGGCCTTACCTGCTTGTTGGCCCTGGCATAAGCCAGTCCAACCCCTTCCAGCGTTTGCCCGGTGAAGCCGGGGGGGCAGGGGTCGCAGCGGAAGCCGGGGGAGGTGTTAATGCACTGGACCCTCGGGAAGCAGGGGGCTGCGCTGCACTGCAAAGAAGAGGGGAGGAGGTGGGGGGAGAGCAGAACAGTGAGGCAGCCGTGGGGGGCAGAGCTGGGTCACATCCAGCTCCTGTCCTTTTCATCTTCCTGCACTGCTTCGTTTTTGAAATGCTCGACCCCAACCCCCCCCCGCCGAGCGCAGAGCTTTGTGGCTGCCTGCAGCTCGGCCCCCCCGGGGGCGCTGCACAGCTCCATAGAACTATAGACCCATAGAGTCAGTCAGGGCTGGAAGGGAACACAAGGAGCAGGCAGTGCCAACCTCCCTGCCATGCCCAGGGACACCCTACCTTAGAGCAGGCTGCCCACAGCCTCAGCCAGCCTGGCCTGAAACACCTCCAGCCATGGGGCCTCAACCACCTCCCTGGGCAACCCCTGCCAGGCTCTCACCACTCTCCTGCTCAACAACTTCCTCCTCACCTCCAGCCTCACTCTCCCCACCTCCAGCTTTGCTCCATTCCCCCCAGTCCTGGCACTCCCTGACAGCCTCAAAAGTCCCTCCCCAGCTTTTTTGTAGCCCCCTTCAGATCCTGGAAGGCCACAAGAAGGTCACCTGGGAGCCTCCTCTGCTGCAGCCTGCACAGCCCCAACTCTTTCAGTCTGTGCTCACAGCAGAGCTGCTGCAGCCCTCTGAGCATCCTCCTGGCCCTGCTCTGGACACTCTCCAGCATCTCCACATCCCTCTTGTCCCAGGGGCTCCAGAACTGGATGCAGTACTCCAGGTGGGGTCTCAGCAGAGCAGAGCAGAGGGGGAGAATCCCCTCCCTGGCCCTGCTGGCCACACTGCTCCTGCTGCAGCCCAGGCTCTGCTTGGCTCTCTGGGCTGCAAGTGCACACTGCTGGCTCCTGCTGAGCTTCTCCTCCAGCAGCACCCCCAAGTCCCTCTCCTCAGGGCTGCTCTCCAGCCTGGCACTGCCCAGCCTGGATTGGTGCTTGGCATTGCCTGGACCCAGCTGCAGGACCTTGCCCTTGGTCTTGTTGAACCTCCTGAGCTTGGCTTGTGCCCACCTCTGCAGCCTGTGCAGGTCCCCCTGGACGGATCCCTGCCCTCCAGCCTGGCTGCTGCAGCACACAGCTTGGTGTGGGCAGCAAACTGGCTGAGGCTGCACTCAGTGCCTCTGTCCATGGCACCCACAGAGATGTTGAACAAGCTCCAGGGTGTGCAGACAGGGGAAGCAAAATCAGTTTTCAGCACTGATTCCTCTTAGGTGACAGCAATTGTCCAGACAAGGGGATGGCCTCCCTTCCTGACCTCCCTTCCTGACCTCCCTTCCTGGCCTCCTTTCCTGACTTTCCTTCCCACTTTCCCTTCCTGACCTCCCTTCCCAGTTTCCATTCCCTCTGCCCTTGCTGGCACTCTTTGAATCCAGAGGTCTGGACCACTCCTTGCCCTGCTGTGGAATCATAGAATGGTTTAGGTTGGAAGGGAACTCAAAGCTCAGCCAGTTCCAGCCCTCTGCCATAGGCAGGGACACCTCCAGCTAGAACAGGTCACTCAAGGCCTCATCCAACCTGGTGCTGAACACCTCCAGGGAGGTTGTGGAGCACAGAAGCCCCCAATGTGATCTTTGATCACATTGGGTGCTTCTGTGCTCCCCAACCTCCCTGGGCAACCTGTGCCAGAGTCTCCCCACCCCCAACCTGTGCCAGTGTCTCTCCACCCTCACTGTAAAGAAGCCCAGGGGCAGCTGCCTGTGCTCTGCCCTGGCTGTTTGCAGCACTGCTGTGGATGCTGCCTTGGTCCCCTCCACAGCTTTGCTTTGGCTGCCAGATGTGTGCCACCGACACAGCAGTTCCCACCTTCCAGTACCCAGCAGATCATCATCATCATCATCCTCATCCTCATCATCATCCTCATCTCTCAGGGCTCCTTTGAACTGCAGCAGGGAAGGTTTCAAAGTGAAACCTGGGAGAGGTGAGGAGGAGTCTCTTGGTGGATAATTGGTGGCAGGGGGGAGAGGGAAAAAGGGCTCTGGTTTGGGAGCCACAGGAGTCTTATGGACACCCAGAAGGAATGGCTGAGTAAGGCTTGGCTGTGGCAGATCATCATCATCATCCTCATCATCATCATCATCCACATCTCTCAGGGTCCCTTTGAACTGCAGCAGGGAAGGTTTCAAAGTGAAACCTGGGAGAGGCGAGGAGGAGTCTCTTGGTGGATAATTGAGGGGGGGAAGGAGGGAAAAAGGCTCTGATCTGGGAGCCACAGGAGTCTTATGGACACCCAGAATGAATGAATGGCTGAGTAAAGCTTGGCTGTGGCAGATCATCATCATCATCCTCAACCTCATCCTCATCATCATCCTCATCTCTCAGGGCTCCTTTGAACTGCAGCAGGGAAGGTTTCAAAGTGAAACCTGGGAGAGGTGAGGAGGAGTCTCTTGGTGGATAATTGAGGTGGGGAGAGAGGGAAAAAGAGCTCTGGTTTGGGAGCCACAGGAGTCTTATGGACACCCAGAAGGAATGGCTGAGCAAAGCTTGGCTGTGGCCACGGGGAGTGAGCTTGCTGGAGTGGCACATTTCCTGTGACACAATAAATTCAGCAGCCTCTGTCTAGTGAAGTTTGATTTAAGGGCAGGAGCAAGGCAAAGGGGGGAGCGGTGGCGGAGGAGCTGGGCTGTGGGAAGCAGGCTTTGGGAAGCATTTGATCCTGTCCCACACGTCGTAAATCTTATCTCTCACAACTCCTCAGCTGGGAAGATTTTGAGTGCAAAAAGGACTGTGCTGCCCCTTCCAAGCTCACCTTCCTGTGTGGTGCAGCCCTCCCCCACCCCGAGGATTTATGTCCTTCAGCCTGGGTGGCTTTCGGAGCGCGGTGCCAAGCGAGGCTGGATGGAACCCAGCGCGGAGCCGAGCCCAGGGGAGGGTGAGAGCCAGAGTGATGCTGCTGGGGAGCTTTGGTTCCCAGGGGCATGGCCTGGCTTTTCCAGACAGCCCTTCAGGAGGGAGCCAGCCCTGCTGCCTCTGCCCTTGCCTTACCTCGTTGACGTCCGTGCAGGTGGTGCCGTTGCCCGAGTAGCCAGGCGGGCAGGGGCCGCAGCGGAAGCCGGTGGCAGTCTCGGTGCAGGTCACGCCAGGGAAGCAGGGGTTTGGCAGGCACCTGTTGAACTGTGTCACTGTGATGACAGGGCCTGTGGCCTCGGTGTGGATGCCTGGAGGACAAGAGGGAGGTTAAGCACAGAGCTGCCACTGCCAGGCTAGTGTCAGGTGGTCCTCCTGGCTCAGAAGGTATCTGGGCAGGGTTTGGATGCTCCTGGAACAGGTTGTCCAGAGAAGTTGTGGAGGCTCCAAGCCTGGAGGTCTTCAAAGCCAGGCTGGAGGAGCAGCCTGGTCTAGTGGGAGGTGCCCCTGCCCATGGCAGGGCGTTGGAACTGGATGATCTTGAAGGTCCCTTCCAACCCAACCCAGTCTGTGATCCTAAGACAGCTTCTCACAGCCGCCGCTGGCAGCAGAACCTTCATGAAGGCCAAGGAAGGCCAAGCTAAGCTCAGGCCTCCTCTCTTCCTGCTCCTCTGCCTGAGCACTGGGGAGAGGCTCAGGTCTGCTGTGAGTCTCCTTTATCAGTGCATGGCTGAAGGAGGCTCAGGGTCTGGTCTGCAGCGAGGAGCGTGGCAGGAGAGGGCACAAAGCAGGAGAGCACTTGGGGAGAGCAGAAAGCAGCACAGGGAGGAGGTTCAGGGCAGGTTTATGCAGGAATTAGAACAAGCAAAGCTGTGGATGTGCAGCCCCCAGCAGCTCGGCTGAGCTCTTCTCCAGCAGAAGTTGTCCCCAGGCTTTGTGGGCTCCACCCCTTGGAGTGCACTGGCAGAGGAGGGAGCCCCTCCAAGGACCACGCTGCTGAGAGCCAAATCCGCTGGAATTGAGCCCCCATCCAGAGGAAGAAAGCCCAAAACAACACTTCCCAGGGCAAGATTTATGGGGGGGGGAATTGCTGCCTCTGTAAACAAGCTCTGGGCTCGGCTGGTGGCAGCGCTGGGGTGGAAGGCGCAGCGCAGCAGAGCCCCTCGGGGCTGATGTTCTCTTCCACTTGCAGCTCAGGAGGAGCCAGCTCGATCCCGCAGGATCTCCATCTGCTTTCCCAGGCAATTCCAGCGTGGGCCATGGGCTGGGTCGTTAGGAGATGTGGTCGGGCAGCTTTCTGCAGCTGCCCTGAGAAGCTGAGCCGAGGTCGCTGCTCACCAAGCTTACTTCAGAAGGAGTGGGAGGTTGGCTGGGAAGAGAGCTCAGCTCTGGGGGGCAGCCCACGCTCAGCAGCAGGGTAACAGCTTCAGCTGCCCTTGAACCAGGAGAGGACCTCGTGGGGAGGGAAAAAGCCTCAGGCACACTGAGCTGTGGCACCCAGGGTCGTCCCGAACCAGGCTCTGACCACAGGCAGCTTTGCCCTGCTTGTTCGGACACCAAAGCTAGGAAGGGTCTGGCAGGGGGGGGGGCGCTGGACTCGATGATCTCTTTGGGTCCCTTCCAGCCCCTGACATCCTGTGGTCCTGCGTGGTCCTGTGCCTTGGAGGGGGCAGCTGGATGCAGGGCTGGGCTGAGGCACTCACCGCAGGCATCGCACTCCATGACTGTATTCTTCAGGAATGTTATCTCCTTAATCTGGAAGGAAACGAGAGCCACCACTTAGCCAAGGGCTGAGCTTGCTCCCACGCTGGGGAGCAGCCCCAGTGCCAGCAGCTGGGGTGGCTGAGGCTGCGCAGCTCCTCGCCAGCCACTGGACCCCCCCCAGCTCCAGAGTGCAGAGGGCTCCCAGCGCCTGCCTGCAGCCTCCCTGCTGGCTCTCGCTCTCTGCTCTCGCTCTCTGCCTGCTCTGCTGCTCCTTCAGCCTGCCTCGGGGATTCTGTCACAGCTGTGGGGACCACTTGACTTGAGTGCACAGGGACAAGTGGGTGAGAGAAAGGCAGAGCTGCTGAGTTTGGGCCCTCCACTCCAGGAGGGGCTGAACCAGCAGCGCTGGAGGAAGTCTGCTCCGTTTGCAGTGTGGAGCAAGGCAGGAGCAGGCTTCCCCCTGAGCCACTTTTGCAGATGGAGGAGTACTCTGCCATCACTTCTGTCATCCTTTGGCCCTCATGGCCCTGCCGTGAGGACACTTTGAATCTGTTCACAAAAACTCCTCCTCCTCCTCCTCCAGACTTCCTCTGGTCTGCTCCAGGCTGCTGATCCTTCAGGCTGGCTCCAGTGAGCAGCTCACCTGCAGCACCGCCAGGGCAGAGCCACAGCTCTTTTGGAGGAGAGAGGAAAGCAGCAGGCACAGGGGTCTGGAGCTGACATTTAAACCACTCCAGCAGACACCAGCCCCTGCAGGAATTTTTCCTGCAAAAGCCTTGCAGCCCTCCTAGGGCCAGGAGGATGCTGAGAGGGCTGCAGCAGCTCTGCTGTGAGCACAGACTGAAAGAGTTGGGGCTGTGCAGGCTGGAGCAGAGGAGGCTCCCAGGGGACCTTCTTGTGCCCTTCCAGGATCTGAAGGGGGCTACAAAAAAGCTGGGGAGGGACTTTTGAGGCTGTCAGGGAGTGACAGGAGTGGGGGGAATGGAGCATAGCTGGAGGTGGGGAGAGTCAGGCTGGAGGTGAGGAGGAAGTTGTTGAGCAGGAGAGTGGTGAGAGCCTGGCAGGGGTTGCCCAGGGAGGTGGTTGAGGCCCCATGGCTGGAGGTCACAGAATCAGTCAGGGTTGGAAGGGACCACAAGGATCAGGCAGTTCCAACCCCCCTGCCATGCCCAGGGCCACCCTACCCTAGAGCAGGCTGCCCACAGCCTCAGCCAGCCTGGCCTCAAACACCTCAAGTCTGTGCCCACTGCCCCTTGTCCTGTCACTGGGCACCACTGGCAAAAGCTTGGCCCCAGGCTCCTCTCAGTGGGCACCACTGGCAAAAGCCAGGCCCCAGGCTCCTGCCAGCCCTCCTTGAGGCACTGATCAGCATTGCTGAGATGCCCTTCAGCTGTCCCTCCCCAGGCTATAAAGCTCCAAGACCCTCAAGCCTTTTGGTGGCTTGAGGCCCCATGGCTGGAGGTGTTTCAGGCCAGGGTGGCTGAGGCTGTGGGCAGCCTGCTCTAGGGTAGGGTGTCCCTGGCCATGGCAGGGGGGTTGGCACTGCCTGCTCCTTGTGTTCCCTTCCAGCCCTGACTGATTCTAGGATTCTATGATCATAGAATCACAGAATGGTTTAGGTTGGAAGGGACCTCAAGGATCATCCAGCTCCAACCCCCAGGGACACCTCCCACTAGAGCAGGTTGCCCAAGGCCTCATCCAGCCTGGCCTTAAACACCTCCAGGGAGGAAGCACCCCAGGCTCAGGACCATCCCTCCACACCCTGGGGATTTTTTTTTATCATGATCAGGTCACTTTCCACAGCCAAAAGCTGCTCCTGAAGGTTCTGGCTACTCCCAGGAGAGTGAGCTTTGCTCCCACCTTAGGCTCTCTCTTCCCCCCTGCACAGCCTGGGGCCAGGTATCTGGACCAGTTGATGAAGAGAGAGATCAAATCCAACCCCCAAAACATCTCCCATTAGGGGTGAGTGACAGAGAGCACAGCAAAGCCTTTGGAGCACTGCAGATGAACATCAGCAGCTCCTTTGTGCCCAGAGTCTGGCCCTTCCTCTTGTGCCTTTTGCCATCCTTACTGCCAGCATCCCAAGATGCCAAATGAGGCAGAGGTGAAGCTTCAGGAACCTCTTTGCTCAGGCTGAGGACTCCTGAGCTGCCACTCGACTCTCCAGCTGTACGTGCGAGTCTGCCCTGCAGGGAAGAGCTTCCCCCTTGGATTAAAGCCCCCAGGGAGGGGATGGCAGCAGCAAGAGCAAACAAAAATCCTGTGTGGAGCAGCTTTGGTAAGCTGGAAGGGAGCACTGGAAATCACTGCTGGCAGCTGCCAGCAACCATGTCTGACCTGGTTCCTAGTAAACACTGAGCATTTATGCAGCAGCCTGAAATGTGAGAGGAGCCCAAGGCAGATGTTTGTGCAGATGAGAGGCTGCCCAGTTTGCCCTGGCACAGAGAGCAGTTTGCCATTCCAGTTCCCTGGCAGGCAGAGGCTGCTGCCCTCAGCTCCCACAGAGGAGAGAGGGAGAAGGGAACCTTTTTCTGTGCTCCAGAGCAGAGCTGCCCGCACAAACCACCACCTCCTTGTAAAGATGGGGAAGAGATTGAAGCACCCAAGAAGTTCTAAACCCCTCCTCAGAAACTGCTGGAGCCAGAAAGGCTCAGGATGAAGACCACAGGAGTGAATGCAGAGCTTGTTTAGACTCCCTGCAGCTTCCCCTGCCAGGACCCTAACGGATGGCTGAAAGCTCTCCTCCCTCTTCCAAGTTTGGACTCTCCACTGATGCAATGAGCCCAGGAAAGCAAGGAAAAAGTGACTCGTGGGCGCAGTTAGCTGTGCCCCCCCCCGCCTGTGTGCTGCTAAGAGTCCATTCTCCCTTTTAGCAGCCCTCCCTCTACGCAGCAGTTTGGAATCCAGCTTCCCACCCCCACTCCCGGGACAGAGTCGGTGCTGAGTCCCCCTCCCGCTGCTCACTTCGCTTAAGGCAGGCAGCAGCCCCGGCCCCGAGGGCTCGGCAGGGCAGGCAGAGGACGCAGAGCAGCAGGGAGCAGGTCCCTTCCTCACCTACCTGCTGTTTCAGCAGCTCCCGGACCTCCGTCAGCACCCGGTTGGTTTCTCTCATCTGCTGCAGCATTTCTGGCCCAACATCACCTCCTAAAAAACCCCAGAGGGGGTCGGGGGAAAACCAATCCAGAGCCATTAGCAGCACAAACCGAGGGAGGCTATGAGCTGCGGCGGCAGGGTCGAGATGCAGCCTGCTCCATCCCAGCCTCTGCCAGGGCTTGATTAGAAGCTTTGGAGGACTTCCCAGGCTTGCACCGAGGGTAGAGTTTGCTGTGGGCAGGGCGGGCAGTGCCCATCGGCCATGCCCGTCGGGTAGGTAACAGCCACCCCTCAGCAAACAAATGGCCCTGGCAGACTGGCAGCTGCGGGAGCTGCTGACCTGGCACAGGCTCTGCAGTTCACACATGGGGAGGTTCTGCTGCCAAAAGCAGCAAATAACTGATGCAGTGCTCTGGGAGCTGCTGGGAAGGGCAGCACCGAAGCAGAGCTCTCTGCTGAGCCCATCCCAAGCCTGGTGCCAAGTGCCAGCCGTGGGGAGCTGGCACAGCGGCCGTGGCCTCGCCTGCTCTCTGTGTCTTGCTGGGGTTTGGGGGCTTCTGGGGCTGTGGCAGTTTCAAAGTGCCATGTGGTGACTGTGGGGCACAAAGGAGGCATCTGCTGCCCCCCCACCAGACTGCCACAGCCTGATAGGAAACATTGTCCAAGGGCATCTACAGGGCAGCTGAGAGAGATCGAGAAGGAACTTCTGCACTGGAAGGGTTCCCAAAGCCTGGCACAGGCTGCCCAGGGAGGGGGTTGGATTCCCATCCCTGGAGGGGTTTCAAAGGCACAGAGATGTGGTGCTGAGGGCCATGGCTTAGCCTCAGCCTTGGGTTGGGCTGGAGGACCCAAAAGGACTTCTCCAGCCCAAAGCGTTCTGCCATTCTGTGACTTCTCCCTTCCAGCCTTGCCTGCTGCCTGGAAACCTGCACTCCAGTTTTGCCCCAGAGGAGTGAGTGGAAGCAGCTCCTGCAGTTATTCGAGTTTCAAATCAAAACTTGACCCATTTAGAAGAGAACTGGACCCAAAGCTCAGCTCTGCTGCTCCGCAGGAGGAAGCCCAACCTCGTCGTGGCTCTCCTCTTCCCTGCATTCATCCAGCCTCACACCTTGTAAATCACACCCTGGGTCTGAAGGAGCCTTTATAAAGAGAGAGAAACAGCCAAACCCTCTACAAACAGCACTCTGTGCCCAGGGCAAAGACACCTGGAGTCAGGGCTCTGCCTCCCTGAGGACTCATCTGCCACCAGCAGCGGGGTGGGAGCCCCTGGCACTGCCAACTGCTGAGCCTGAAAGCTTCGTGGGGCAGAACCCAGAGGATTCCTGACCACCTGTAACCTCCCCAGCACCCTTTGGGTCAGGAACTGAACTGAAAGTGCCACAGCTGTGGTGTTCCTGGCCACAAAGTCTGAACTGAAGTGGCACTGCTTGGTTTGTCGGGAGCAAGGAGCTGGCACATCCCTTCTCCTTCAGAGAGAGGGCTTGAATGAGCTCTGCAGGAAGGCTTCAGGCAGCTGCTGTTATTCCTGGGAGGAATTTTCCATCCCTAGTAGCAAGAAGTAACTGCAAATGAAAAGTTTGGGGTTGTTTGAGTATTCCAGTCCAGCTGAATAACAATTGCAGCACTCTGGAGCCATTGCCAAAGGAAATTGATGCACTTGCAGACATTTCCAGCCCTGTGCCTCCTTCTCCGTGGGCTCATTCTGCCTCCGCCAGCACACATGGGAACGTCTGGGACAGAGTCTGAGCTGTCAGAGCTCCCAGCAGACCCTCCTGGGCTTCAGCATTCCCCTCTCAGGCTCTTCAGAGGAGAGGAGCTTTGGTACTGCCCCCTGCACATCCTTGGTTCCTAGAAGTCAGAGTGTCCCTGAGCTCTGTGTGCGCAGAGAGCCTCTCCAAGGCGCATTCCCTCCAGCTTGGCTTTTCAGCTCCTATCCCATGCAAAAGGCAGGGGAATATCAACTGCCCCTTGCAGGTCCCTGCAAACCACAATCAGCTCCCAGCTGCCCTAGGAGAAATCTCTAAAATACTTCAGAGCCCAGGAGGAGAACTGGAGGGGGAAAGAGCAGCCTGAAGATTTCCTCAGCTAAGCTTCCAATTTCCTATGCAGCTACAACTTCCCCCCCCCCAAAAAAAAACCCAACATTTCCTTTGGGCTCCAGCAGATGCAGTTGGAATTTCAACCTCTCTCCTCATGCCCTGCTGCTAAAAGAGAAAGGCTCCAGCAAGCAGAGGAGACCCCCAAAATACAGAGCCAGCAAACAGCCCTTACCTGCCCTTCTCTGCTGACACGACCCAAGAGGCCAGGAGAGGCAGAGGAGGAGAAGAGCGGCGAGAGCTGGGCTCATCTTGGAGGCTCCAGGCTGCGTGGCTCCGTGGGCTCCCTCTCTCTCTCTCTCTCTCTCTCTCTGCAAGGAATCTCTTAACCTGCAGGTTTGCCTCTGCTCCCCATTAGTGGCTGTGGTTTGCTATTTATGAAGCTGCATTCCTCCCTTCCGAGGTTGGGATGCTCTGATGCTGGCCGCGGGCTGGACGTCATCGCTGGCTGCTGCTCCACGGAGGACGGCACAAAAGTAAACAAGATGAGAAACTCATCAGGGCAGCAGAGTGGGCTTGGGCTTGGCTTTTGGGTTGGTTTGGGTTGGTTTGGGTTTTGGTTTTTTTTTTTTTTTTCCCTTCCCTTTTTAATAGATTTGGACCAAAGCAGGTCAGAAAATTCCAGAATCAAAGGGACTTTTTTGGGTTCTTTCCCTTCCTCTGTCGTTGTAGGCAGAGGGTGAATGGATGAGTCACAGTCCTTGTCCCTACCAGTGCTCAGCAGATCAGCAAAGGTACAGCTGGACCTCAGCAGGATTTCAGGATGGGCTCTCCAAAGGCAGGTTCACCACTCACACCTGGGGGGGCAGTGATGGAGTCCTCTTCCAGCTCCTGAGAGGAGCCATCACACCCTGAGAGGAACCATCACACCCTGAGAGGAGCCATCACACCCTGAGAGGAGCCATCACACCCTGAGAGGAATCATCACACCCTGAGAGGAGCCATCACACCCTGACAGGAGCCATCACACCCTGAGAGGAGCCATCACACCCTGAGAGGAACCATCACACCCTGAGAGGAGCCATCACACCCTGACAGGAGCCATCACACCCTGAGAGGAACCATCACACCCTGACAGGAACCATCACACCCTGAGAGGAACCATCACACCCTGGAAGGAGCCATCACACCCTGACAGGGACCATCACACCCTGCCTCAGAGGGGGACTGGCCAGATGTGGCAGCCTCAGAGGCTGAGGTTCCTGTTCCCCCCCAGCCAGGCTTGCCTGAAGGATGCAGTGCAGAAGGGGCATCAGGAAAGGGAGGTGAATTCTGCTGCTCCTTGTCTTTGAGGGACTGAGCCTCAGCCCAGCCTTTACCACCAGTCTCAATCCAGCACTTCTCCACCAGGAGACCCAGAGTGGGCTGAGAGCTCCAGCCCGGAGCAGCCAAAGAAAACCTGCCCGAGGCAAGGTCTGAAAGCTGCTGCAGCAAGGCAGTGGCAGCCGGGAGCAGGCTCAGCCTGCAGGGCAGGGAGGTCCTGGGTCCCACAGCTCTCCCTGCCCTGCTGTGAAAGCTGCCACAGTGCTGCTCACACAGGGGGCAGGCACAGGAAAGCCTCAGGGAACAGCAGCTGCAGCAGCAGAGCTTTGGGTGTTCACACAAAGAGGTTTGTTGGGTTTGATCTGAGACCTCCCAGGTCCAAGGAAAGGCTCCCTGAAGGTGCTGAGTGCAGCCAGGAAGGTGCTGGGGAGCAGCATGGTCACTGCAGTAGGCACAGGAGGGTTTGGAGGGCAAGGGAGGCTCTCAGCTCCCTCTGCCTGCTCTGCTGAGGTCATATCACAGTATCAGCAAGGTTGGAAGAGACCTCACAGATCATCAAGTCCAACCCTTCACCACAGAGCTCAAGGCCAGACCATGGCACCAAGTGCCACGTCCAATCCTGCCTTGAACAGCTCCAGGGACGGCGACTCCACCACCTCCCTGGGCAGCCCATTCCAGTGTCCAATGACTCTCTCAGTGAAGAACTTTCTCCTCACCTCAAGCCTAAACTTCCCCTGGCACAGCCTGAGGCTGTGTCCTCTTGTTCTGGTGCTGGCTGCCTGAGAGAAGAGAGCAACCTCCCCCTGGCCACAACCACCCCTCAGGTAGCTGTAGACAGCAATGAGGTCTGCCCTGAGCCTCCTCTTCTCCAGGCTAACCAATCCCAGCTCCCTCAGTCTCCCCCTTAGGGCTGTGCTCGAGGCCTCTCCCCAGCCTCGTTGCCCTTCTCTGGACACGTTCAAGCATCTCAATGTCCCTCTTAAACTGGGGGGCCCAGAACTGGACACAGTACTCAAGGTGTGGTCTAACCAGTGCAGAGTACAGGGGCAGAATGACCTCCCTGCTCCTGCTGGCCACACCATTCCTGATGCAGGCCAGGATGCCATTGGCTCTCTTGGCCACCTGGGCACACTGCTGGCTCATGTTCAGGTGGGTATCCATCAGCACCCCCAGATCCCTTTCTGTTTGGCTGCTCTCAGCCACTCCGACCCCAGCCTGTATCTCTGCATGGGGTTGTTGTGGCCAAAGTGCAGCCCCTGGCACTTGGAGCCATTGAATGCCATCCCCTTGGACTCTGCCCATCTGTCCAGGCAGTCAAGGTCCCTCTGCAGAGCCCTTCTGCCCTCCAGCCCAGCCACATCTGCCCCCAGCTTGGTGTCATCTGCAAACTTGCTGCTGACTGACTCCATGCCCTCATCCAGGTCATCTATGAAGATGTTAAAGAGGATGGGGCCCAGCACTGACCCCTGAGGGACACCACTAGTGACAGCCACCAGCTGGATGTGGAGGACTGGGTCCAGTTCTGGGCTTCTCAGATCAAAAGGGACAGAGAAGTGCTGGAAAGGCTGGGAAGCTGCAGAGGGGCCTGGAGCAGCTCTGTGAGGAGCAAAGGTTGGGAGCCCTGGGGCTGAGAGCCTGCAGAAGAGCAGCCCCAGAGGGGATCTGCAAGAGCTAAAGGCCTGGGGGGTGGGGGGGGAAGAGGATGGGGCCAGACTGCTCTCAGTGGTGCCCAGGCACAGGACCAGGGGCAATGGGCACAAAGTGGAAGCCAGGAGGGTCCATCCAAGCAGGAGGAGAAACTTCCTCGGTGTTGTGCTGCTGTTTGTTTGGGCTGCAGTGCAGGAGAGGCTCTGCAGTGCCAGGTCAGTTACACCTTTTTCCCCTGCCCCTGACTGGAGCTGACATCACAAACGGAAAGCAGGACACAAACAAACAACATAAAAACAGGAGGGGGGGTGGGGGGGGAGGAGGAAAAACAAAAAAGAACAAGAAAAGGAAAGAGAACTCATCCCAGTTTGAAGCTTAACTGTTTTCCATCTCTGTTTTTGACAAACCTTTGCCAAGGGATGGACAAAAGTCAGCAGGAAAAAGTGAATTCTTCAGGCTTGTAAGGTCAAGCTCTAAAAATAAGTGAGAAACTTCTACACCCTCTGGGGTGTGTGCAGAGAAGTTGTCACCCCCACCCCCCCCAGCAGCCCATTCCAGACTCTCACCACCCTGACACTGAAGAAGTTCTTCCTCAGCTCCAGCCTAACCCTGCTCTGCCTCAGCTTCCAACCATTCCACCTTGTCCTGGCTCCAGACATCCCCCAGGCAAAGTTCTCACTGTTCAGTCTGGAGAGGCCATGAGGATGCTCAGAGGGCTGGAGCTGCTCTGCTGTGAGCAGAGGCTGAGGCAGTTGAATCATAGGATAGGATCAGGCAGGGTTGGAAGGGACCACAAGGAGCAGCCAGTTCCAACCCCCCTGCCATGGGCAGGGACACCCTACCCTAGAGCAGGAGCCCCTAGTTGGGGCTGTGCAGGCTGGAGAGGAGAAGGCTCCCAGGTGACCTTCTTGTGGCCTGCCAGGGTCTGAAGGGGGCTACAGAAAGCTGGGGAGGGACTTTTGAGGCTGTCAGGGAGTGGCAGGACTGGGGGGGATGGAGCAAAGCTGGAGGTGGGGAGAGTGAGGCTGGAGGTGAGGAGGAAGTTGTTGAGCAGGAGAGTGGTGAGAGCCTGGCAGGGGTTGCCCAGGGAGGTGGTTGAGGCCCCATGGCTGGAGGTGTTTGAGGCCAGGCTGGCTGAGGCTGTGGGCAGCCTGCTCTAGGGTAGGGTGTCCCTGGGCATGGCAGGGGTTGGCACTGCCTGCACCTTGTGGTCCCTTCCAACCCTGACTGATTCTAGGATTCTAAAGTCTCTCTGCAGGATCCCCTCTGGGAGCTGCAAGGCTGCTCTGTTCCACCCCACAGCTCAGCAGAGCTCCCAGCACAGCTTTTAAGCCTCCCTTTACTTTGTCTGACCTGTGCAGGCTCCAAAGACACTCACTGAGGAGGGCAGGACACTGAATTCCAGGGCCCAGCTGCCAGCAGGGTCTCCAGTCTGCTCCTGCCTTTGGCTGTCTGCTTCCAGACAAACCAGAGAGCTACTCTCAGGCTTGCAAGCCACAATCTAACAGCTCAGATCAGTGCAAACCCTGGTTCCATCTGTTGCTAAAACACAAAAATCAACAAACAAGGCTCCCAAAGCCTCCACTGAGGAGCTGGTTGCAGTCCTGAGGTGTCAAAACTTGGGCAGCAGCTAAATGATGTAAAGAAGAGCAGTGGAGCTTTGTGCAAGGCAGAGTCAGTGCTGGACACTGAATCCTTCTGCACTAAATCCAGCAGCTCCTGGGTGAGGACACCCCCAAACCCTGCCCCTGTGCCTCCTGCACTGCAGGGTGGAACAATCCACCCCAGCCTGTGGTTTCCTACATGTCTGAGGAGTTACAGCTTGCTGCAGTCTGGTTTATGTCTCTGGCTCTGGATTTCTCAGGAAAGCAAAGCACTCACTGAAGGTCACTGAAGATCCTCTCTAAGCCCTTTTAATGGTTTGGGGTTTTTTTTTGGTCCTTGGCTCAGTGGCAAACTGCAGTGCCAGAGGATGTCTGCAGGACACAACAGATGGACCTGGTTCCATTGAGCACTGCGCTGATGGCATCGCTGCTGCTCCTTCCTGGCCTCTGACCTGCCAGGGGAGCTGTGGAGAAGCTTGGAACAGCAGCCCCAGAGGGGATCTGATCAGTGCTCAGCAAGAGCTAACCTGGCTGCAGGGGGCAAGAGGCTGTTCCCTGCTCCCCACCACCACCATCACCCTGCTCAGAGCTGTTCCCTGCTCCTCACCACCACCATCACCCTGCTCAGCGCTGTTCCCCTGCTCCTCACCACCCTGCTCAGAGCTGTTCCCTGCTCCTCACCACCACCATCACCCTGCTCAGCGCTGTTCCCCTGCTCCTCACCACCCTGCTCAGAGCTGTTCCCTGCTCCTCACCACCACCATCACCCTGCTCAGCGCTGTTCCCCTGCTCCTCACCACCCTGCTCAGAGCTGTTCCCTGCTCCTCACCACCACCATCACCCTGCTCAGCGCTGTTCCCCTGCTCCTCACCACCCTGCTCAGAGCTGTTCCCTGCTCCTCACCACCACCATCACCCTGCTCAGCGCTGTTCCCCTGCTCCTCACCACCCTGCTCAGAGCTGTTCCCTGCTCCTCACCACCACCATCACCCTGCTCAGCGCTGTTCCCCTGCTCCTCACCACCCTGCTCAGAGCTGTTCCCTGCTCCTCACCACCACCATCACCCTGCTCAGCGCTGTTCCCCTGCTCCTCACCACCCTGCTCAGAGCTGTTCCCTGCTCCTCACCACCACCATCACCCTGCTCAGCGCTGTTCCCCTGCTCCTCACCACCCTGCTCAGAGCTGTTCCCTGCTCCTCACCACCACCATCACCCTGCTCAGCGCTGTTCCCCTGCTCCTCACCACCCTGCTCAGAGCTGTTCCCTGCTCCTCACCACCACCATCACCCTGCTCAGCGCTGTTCCCCTGCTCCTCACCACCCTGCTCAGAGCTGTTCCCTGCTCCTCACCACCACCATCACCCTGCTCAGCGCTGTTCCCCTGCTCCTCACCACCCTGCTCAGAGCTGTTCCCTGCTCCTCACCACCACCATCACCCTGCTCAGCGCTGTTCCCCTGCTCCTCACCACCCTGCTCAGAGCTGTTCCCTGCTCCTCACCACCACCATCACCCTGCTCAGCGCTGTTCCCCTGCTCCTCACCACCCTGCTCAGAGCTGTTCCCTGCTCCTCACCACCACCATCACCCTGCTCAGCGCTGTTCCCCTGCTCCTCACCACCCTGCTCAGAGCTGTTCCCTGCTCCTCACCACCACCATCACCCTGCTCAGCGCTGTTCCCCTGCTCCTCACCACCCTGCTCAGAGCTGTTCCCTGCTCCTCACCACCACCATCACCCTGCTCAGCGCTGTTCCCCTGCTCCTCACCACCCTGCTCAGAGCTGTTCCCTGCTCCTCACCACCACCATCACCCTGCTCAGCGCTGTTCCCCTGCTCCTCACCACCCTGCTCAGAGCTGTTCCCTGCTCCTCACCACCACCATCACCCTGCTCAGCGCTGTTCCCCTGCTCCTCACCACCCTGCTCAGAGCTGTTCCCTGCTCCTCGCCACCATCACCCTGCTCAGAGCTGTTCCCCTGCTCCCCACCACCCTTCTCGGAGCTGTTCTCCAGCCTCTGTCGTAATCCTACCCTCAGGGGAGTTGTGAAAACCTTGCAGGAAGCAGCTCACATTTTTTCCTCTCCTATTCATGCCCTCTTCGGGCTGGGACAATGAAGGCTCCTGGCTGGGGATGAAGCTCATTTGCACCCTGAGCTGCGGCCAGCTCGGGCTGATAGAGGCAACTGAGAACAATTAACTGAGCCGTCCCGGGGAAAAACAAAGGAGCAGACTGGAGGCTGCTCTGCCCCAGGAGAACAGCAAACTGCTGCGCTGCCTGAGCCATCCCATCCTGCTGGGAGCTCTTGCTGGGGCTCTGGCTAATGCTGAGCTCATTTCGGTGGAAGTGCTTTTGGCTCTGCTCTCCCTTTGGGGGTTTCTCTGCCTCAAGGCACCTCCCCACGTGCTGATGACAATAACAGCTCCGCCGCTGCCTGCTCGGCAGACACCAACTCACTTCCCAAAGCTCCTAGGGCTGGCAGAGCTTGACAAACAAAAGCTGCTCTAAGCAGGCTGAGCTCTCTCTTGCCTTTAAACGGTGGATTGAATTCATCTCTCTCTCTCTCTGTGGTCAAACCTTCTTCTTGTGCAATCCGAGGGGTCTCCAGCGAGAGGCTAAACAGGAATTGTCTCATCCCAGAGGGACTGCTCAGAGCTCTCAGCTCCCACGTGGAAGTGGGCAGACAGCACAGATGGTTTTGGGGTAGTCTGGGGGCCTCTCAGGGAGCGCTGACTTGGTCTGGTCCTGCAGCAAGGCTTGGCTCAGAACATGCCTCTGGCATGGACCCCTTCTGCTAGGCAGAACATTGCACACCAGAGGCCTGGAGATGTGCTCTGAGGTGCTGCTGGAGCTGCCTGCAGGACCTCAGCTTGGCAGCTCCAGCTCAAGGTGCACCAACAGCACCAAGGCTGTGGCACACAGGGGCACAAGTGGCAGAGGCTGGCATCTGCTGGCCTCACACTGCTTTGCACATCAGGGGTCCTGCAGATGTGCTCTGAGGTGCTGCTGGAGCTGCCTGCAGGACCTCAGCTTGGCTCCAGCTCAAGGTGCACC
>WAAF01000698.1:17483-44427 GCA_013400475.1 Tricholaema leucomelas | reverse complement strand
CTGGTGCTTGGCCAGGGCTGGGGCTGGGTTGGGCTGGGTGAGCTTCGAGGTCTCTCCCAACCTGCCTGATTCTGTGATTCTATGAGGGTGGCTTGGAATTGAGCTGAATCCCCAGGAGAGCCCCTGGCAGAGCAGTGCTGTGGGGTCAGGGCTGTGTTGTTCCAACCCACACCTTTGACAGTGGTAATCAGCAAGAGCAGAATTCCAGCATGGAGGGGTGGGAAGGGACCTCTGGAGCTCCCCCAGTCCAATCCCTCAGCTCCAGCAGGGCACCCACAGCAGCTTGCCCATGAGCACAACGGCCAGGGGGGGTCGGAAGCTGTGCAGAGGAGACTCCACAACCTCTCTGGGCAGCCTGCTGCAGGCCTCCAGCACCCTCACACCAAAGGAGTTTCTCCTCCTGTTCAGGTGGCTTCCAGTTTGTGCCCACTGCCCTTTTTGCTGCCCTCGGGCACCACTGAGCAGAGTCTGAGCTCCATCCCCTCTCCCCCACCCTGACCAAACTCTGGTTTGACTCTGACCTGCTGGGGAGAGTGGCGCAGAAGCAGCGGCGTGTGGTGGGCATCGCCCAGACCCTGCAGGTTCAGCACCTCAGACAGCAGCACCCTCCTGTCCCTGCCAACCCTCCCTGGGCTCTGCAGAGCCCAGAGTCACCTCCTGCTGCCACGCTGGGCTAAGGACCTGCCACCTGCAGCGAGACTTTCCCACAGCTGCTCTGTGCTGCGCAGGGGGAGAAAGGCAGCAGCGCATCAAACCTTTGATCTCTTTGCTAAGGGATTAGTTTTAACTGAGTGCTGATACCAAACTGCCTGCCCTCTTCTCTACATCTCCTCCTCAGAGCAGCTTTCACCCTGGAGGAGCATCTCACCTTTCTTCAAGTGTTATCACAGAGCAGCTTTGGTTGCAAGAGACCTTCAAGATCAGCCAATCCTCCACCCAGCCTGTCTCAACTACAAACCAGCTCGTTTCTGGCTAAAGAAAGCAGCAGTTTAGCTCATCCAGAGATGCTTTGGTGAGCTTCAGTTCAGCTGTAGGGATCCAGACTGTTCCCATCTCAGCTGTCCTGTCCCCCTGATGAACTCACTGATGTCACCACCTTTAAGTGGAGCTGCTCTGACAATCAAAAGCCAACAATTTTCCAACCTGCCTTTTGATTTTAGTGCCTTGATGGATTAACCTACTTCAGCCTGGATCCTGAATTAGGAGACATTTATGATTAAACTCTTTACAGCCTCTTCTTCCTAGAGGCTTAAAGCCACAGATGAATCCAGGCAGCCTGCACACAGGAGTGATGACTCCTGTATTCCCTCAGCTTGTCCTTTCTCCTCCTGTGTTTGGTGCACAACATTCCAGGATGAGGGAGGATGCTTTTCAGTCTTCATCTGGATCCTTTCAGCCCAACAGCTGCAAGGCTGGCACAGGCTGTTTCAGTGCCAGGCTTTATCCTGCACCAAAAGGAAGAACAAAATTAAAGTTCCTGATGAAAGCAGACACCAATTTGCATCTCCCAGCTGAAGGCTTCTGTAGAAGCACAGAACGGTTTAGGTTGGAAGGGAACTCAAAGCTCAGCCAGTTCCAACCCTCTGCCATAGGCAGGGACAGCTCCCACTAGAACAGGTTGCTCAAGGCTTCATCCAGCCTGGTGCTGAACACTTCCAGGGAGGTTGTGGAGCACTTCTGTGCTCCACAACCTCCCTGGGCAACCTGTGCCAGTGTCTCACCACCCCTCAATCTCTGCCAGTGTCTCACCACCCCCAGCCTGTGCCAGTCTCTCACCACCCTCACTGCCAACAACTTCTTCCTAGCATCCACTTTCAATCTCCCCTCTGCCATTTCAAACCCATTCCTCCTCCTCCTTCTCCTCCTCTCATTCCAAGCCCTTGTCAATAGTCTCTCCCCAGCTCTCCTGTAGCCCCCTTCAGCTACTACAAGGCCACTCCAATGTCTCCTCGAAGCCTTCTCTTCTCCAGGCTGCAGAGCCCCAACTCTCTCAGCCTGTGCTCATAGCAGAGCTGCTCCAGCCTTTGTCCCCTCCCTGGTCCCACAGCAATCCTCCTGCTCTTGAGCAGGAGGCCAAGGGGCCAGAGCCACCTGCAGTTCATCACCACCCTGCACTGTGCCAGGGCTGCTTGTCTGGATCACCCCAGGGGTCAGCCTGCTCCCAGCACCAGCATCTAGGTGGCCTCCTCTGGACTCACTCCAACAGTTCCATCTCCCTCCTGTGTTTCGTGGGGCTGATTCATTGCCCAGCAGTTCCTATCACTGTGGTCCACAGCACTCACAACTTAGCAGAGATCTGCTGCTGAAATGAGGGCACCCAACCCCCAAACTCTCCTGCTTATTTATGGGTACAAACACATGCCCTGCACAACTCACTCCCCTCCATGGCCTGCTCCACCATGCTTACAGCAGCTCAGCTGTCTGCCTCTCACCCCTGTGTCAAGCATTACCAGTGCCAGGGGCACAGCAGCTGGAGCAGGTGTTCCTGCAATGCCAGCTCCATCTTAAGCAACACTTAAAGCCCCTCCTAAGCCCCTGACCTCAGTGAGGTCTCCGTGAGACTGTCATGGGGGCAGAGAATTAATGTGGCTGAGTCAGGAATGTTAAAAATAGAACCCAGGAACCCTTCCCCCAAACTATCTACAAAAATTAGTTTAGGTTTATTGACAGATTCAGTTCCAGCAGGAATTTCTTCCTGATATCACAGACAAATGTAGAAGTTTAGGAAGTCAGGAACTGGAAAAGGCTAAGCTATGAACACAGCTTTGCCCCACCAGCAATCAGGCTGAGCAGAAGATTCAGGGAACAGCAGGGTCTTCCTCACAGAGCTGAGGCAGGCATTTAGCAATGATCCCTTACTGGATTCCACTGTGGAAGCAGCCTCCTGATGCTGCAGGCAGTATCCAATGGTGCATGTCCAGGCAGCCTGATCCCAAGGTGAGTGGCAGAGCTCAGAAATGTCTCAAGCACTTCTTCTACAAGAGGGATGGTGGTGGAATGCTGCTGCTCTCCTAGCAGCAGGGGAGAGCCCAAACTGCTAAAGCCTAAACTCCCCCAGAGCAGGAGGCAGCCAGGAAGTTGGCTGCTGCTATGGTCTGAGAGAGGCTGGTCTGGATGCCACCAGCTCTCTCTCAAAGGACCCCAGGGCTTGCCAAGCCTGCAGGTTTGCACAGAAGGGTGCAAGAGTGAAGAGAATCATTCAAAAGTAAGGATGGGGTAAAACTGAGAGCTGTGCAAAAAGGTAGGAGCCATCCAAAAGCAGGGAGGGTCCAGGCACAGCAGGAACCTGGCCTGTTGGGCACTCTGTCAGGAGCTCTTTTTCAAGAGAGGGAATTCTCAAGATGGGGAACCCTCAAGGCAGGAAGCTTTTCCTGTTCTCCCTTGCTCTATGGATGCCTTTCCAGACAAAGTGTCCACTCACCACTTACACTGGGTGCAGAAACCCAGCCAAGCACCAGCCCCACTCCAGTGAGCTCCCCCTGCTGGGGGAAGGCGCCCCCTGCTGTTCCCCCTTCAGCCTGCAGGGGAAGGAGTGGGAAGCAGTTCTCACATTGCCTTCTCCCATTCAAAGCCCTGGAGGGGGAGGGAGATGAAAGGAGTTTGGGGTACACCAGGACAGAGGCCATTCACACTCATCTCCAACAGGACCACGAGGCTGACAGGGCACAGAAGCAGCAGCTACAGCTCCAGGTTCACAGCAGGCACAAGGGGATGATGAAATGGCTTTGTGGGTTGGGATGCTTGCATGTTCTTCCACTTCAGTGGAATTCTGGATGGAAAACAACTCCATCTTTCTGAGGAAGGAGAGTTTACAGTCATCCCTGATACGTTGCCTGCACAAAGAAATCATGCCATAAGGATTAAGAAACTTCCAAAGGGCACAGTTTCTTTCCACATTCAATCAGATCAGGCCAGACTAGATGACCTCTGGAGGTTCTTTCCAGCCCAGACCATTCTATGCTTCCATCATTCTATGAAGAGGCCTCCACAGCTGCCACTGTGCTTCTCCTCACCTGAGTCTAGAACAACCCCAGGTTCCCAACACCACCACAGAGGATGCAGCCTCCATAGGGGCCATCTGCCACCACAGCCCCTGCCACCACAGCCCCTGCCACCAGCTCCAGCAGGCCCAATACCCCCTCAGCCTCTCTCCTCCCTCCAGCCACTCCTGGGCCCTTCCAGCACCAGTTGCCACCTCAGAGCCTATCACAACTGCAGCCTCCAACCCACTGCAGCCCATCACCATCATCACCACCACAGCCCCTGCCACCAGCTCCAGCAGGTCAAACACCTCCTCGGTCTCTCTCCTCCCTCCAGCCACTCCTGGGCCCTTCCAGTGCCAGCTGCCACCTCAGGCCGGGGCCAGCTCCCGCTTCCGCTCCCCCTTCCCTCCTCATCTCGAGGTCCCATTGGCCGATAGAGCTGTCACTCAGGGTCAATCCCCGCCCCTCCCGCCGCGGTGGGGGTCCCCGCAGCGCCTTCCCCCTCCCCTCCCCTCCAGGTGGCTCGCGCGGCCTCCCCCGCGCGGCGCCGCGAGAGCCCCTTCGCGCCTTTTTCCGCCGGAGCTCCGCCCCCTGCCCCCCCTCCCTGCCCTCCCCAGGTGTGTGCGTGCTACGTCACCGCCCCACGCGCGCGGGGCGTGCTGGCGTCGCCCTCCCCCGTGCGCTTCGCGTCACCGCTCCTGGCCTGGCGCGCGGTGGCAGCGGCGGCAGCGGCGGCCGGACGGTTCCGCTCGCAGCGCCTCGGGCTTCGCTTCTCCCGCCGCGTCCGCTTAGCCGTTTCGGCCGCTGCCTTGCGCCCTTTAGGCTCCCGCCTCGTGTGGACGGTCCGAGCGGGGCGGCGGGCGGGTTCGTTGGCGGCCGGTTGATACGCGCGGCCTGGTGCGCGCGGCGGATCCTGCCGCTCGAGTAGCGCCGCGTCCGGGTTCCCTGAGGTGCGGCCCGGCCGGCTCGGGCTTAGTAGAGCGGGGCACGGCGGGGGGGGTGTTGGGGAAGAGCCGTTTCTCCTCGCCGTCGCCGCCATGAGTGTGGAGGCGTACGGCCCCAGCTCGCAGACCCTCACCTTCCTGGACACGGAGGAGGCCGAGCTGCTCGGCGCCGACACGCAAGGCTCCGAGTTCGAGTTCACCGACTTCACTCTCCCCAGCCAGACACAAACCCCGCCCGGGCCCGGGCAGGCAGGGCCGGGACAAGGCCAAGGCCCCCCCGGGGCGGGACAGGGACCGACGGGACCGATCGAAGCGCAGGTGAGACGGCGACCGGAGGCGGGGTGTGTGCGGGGTGGGGGGTTCAGGGCGTCTCCGCCACCGGGGTTAGGCGCGGGGGGGTAAGGGGTGGTGGTGTGTGGGGTGTGGGTGTCCGGAAGGGGCGGGCGGGTCTGGCCGTGGGGCCGGCGACGGGAAGCCCTGGGCGGGCTGCGGGGTTGGGCGCTCTGCCCCCGATGGGGAAGTGGAAGCCGCGTGTGGCTGCTCGCCTGCCCCGCCGACAGCAGGCTGCTGGCTCCGGGCGGCGCAGGCCGGCGGCGGGGAGCGGGCCTGGAGCGGGCGCTTCGCTTCTGCACTGGAAATGAAGGGGAAGCTCTCCGGGGAGGAAAGTTGGGAGTCGGTTGCCTGCCCGTTAAGCCGGCGGGCGCCGCGGCTGTGTGGTGACAGTTATGTCGCTTTTCGGTGCGGTATCGAAATGGGAAATGCGCCTGAAGGTTATTTTCGGCTTCTTTTCGGTCTTTTAACACGATGTGGCTCTAGGTGGTGGTTGGTGGTCAAAAGTTGGGTTCCGAGGAAATCCAGCGTTGCTTACTTTAATTTCTCTTTTCCTATAACAAAGCGCAAACCACCAGAGAAAGCTTTAAAATCATTTCTTTTGGTTTTTTTTTACCCTTCTTTGCCACCTTTTCTCCCGCACGGTTGCTGGGCTGGTTTGTTTTGGGTCTGTATGGGAGTGACAGTCGATACGGCCCGAGATTGAAGTTCAGAGGTCTGGTTCCTCATGACTTAAAACCAAGCGATTTACTTCTTTACTGTAGCCTGTTGGTGGTTGGGATGTGCGCAGGCGTTAAATTGTGTTGCCTTAATTCAAACCGAATAAAGAAGGACCTAGGTAGGGGTTTGTGCTCCCAAGTGAAGCAGTGGTGCAGATTCTCACTGTGTGCATCTTGGCTGTAGTGAAGAAAACTCTGGAGAACTCTTCCATGTGTTTTAACGTCACTTGAAGCTGTGGGAGTTGCCTGCCAAGTGTGATTACCTCTGGACACACACTCCTGCAGTCCCATTATTGACAACTGAATGGTTTTATGTTGCCCACACTTTAAAGAGGAGCTGAAATGCTTTAGGCAAGACTTTAATCTGGGTTCAGAGCTTATGTTCTCCTTTTGTCTGCAAAAACCGAAGTATTGAGGTCTATAACTGGGAACAGAAGGGAGCTAACTGGAAGCAGCTCAGCGTGTCCTGCAGGTGTGCTCTACAGGTGTGAGTGCAGGGCTGGAGGTGCAATGATCCCACCGGAGCCCTATCAGGTTTATCCCGGGGGAACTGAGCGACTCTGTTGCAAGAGAGGGGAGAATGCTTAGCACAGCCTGTGTGTAGCTGTTGCACAGTGACTTGCTTCAGGTTAGGCTGTTTTTAAGACCTGACCCCTTCAGGCTGTTTGATTTGTGTTCGTTTCCAGTGCAGGTTTGCAGAATTGATCAGGGTTTGGACACTGAAATGGCAGAACTGAGTAGGGAAATGCTGTCTGTGCAGTCAGGTCGTGTATTAATTACAGAGTCTGGGTTAATCAGAGTTTTTAAAGCTGTCTTGGCTTGTGATCGTTCCAGAATGTGGCCACAATAAGAAGTGAAACCACCCCAAAATAAGCCTCCTAAGCTGAGAAACCAGAAGAGAGGATTAGTTTGGCTTTTTTTTTTTTGTCCAAACATGTTTGAAAAGCCTTTGAAGTAAAGAGAGGAAAAAAAACTATCTGGAGAGCAACATTTAGGTACTCATCTGCCTGCAACCATCTGTCCCGGCAGGAGGGGAGGAATTCTCTTCTCTTGCCTTCCCCTCGGTGTGTTTATGGTGTTTCTGCAAACTCCCTTGGTCTTTGTTTTGTCTAAACCCGCAGGTTTTGGAGAGGAGGGGCAGAGAGACTGGACCCAAGGCAAGCAAAGGCTGGGAAGTGTGGGAATTGTTCTCCCCGGAGCTGCTCAGACTTGTGCAGCTCAACTGGCTCTGGAGATAAGCTCAGAAATTGGGCATTTTCTTAAAGATTCTAGGAAAAGTTTTGCTGCTTTCAGCAGATAATTTGGCAGGGAACTGAACACTGACTTGTGAGGCCCCTACAGTTGATCCCATTTTGTTGAGTTGTTGTCTCTGTGATTGCAGTGAAAGCTGCTGGAATAAAATAAGTCTTATTCAGAGCTGATAATCATTAGGAGTAACCCACTGGGGGTGTTTTACTTCTCACTCTGCTGTTCCATGTCTTTTTAAGCGTCCCAGTGTTTGAAAAGCTCAGTGCAGGGCACCTGATTTCTGAACATGAGATTGATTTGGGCGATCCTGGAGAGCTTCCTTTGCCAGTGCACGCTGAAGTGGTAGTTTAAGAGGATGTTGTTACAATTGATTGGTGTCCAATTGCTAAAAGATAACTGAGAGGCTACCAGTGGAGAAGCAGCATCCACTGATTCCTCTTCAGAGAAGTGTGTTCCCTTTCTCTGCATGTAAATAAGAAGCAGATTGGGGTTTTTTTCCCTAAATATTTTGGCTAAATTCTGGTTTCTGTCCTATTTTTCCCCTCTTCCAGCCAAGCAGTTGGCTGTAGGAAGCAGTCACATGCCCGATGGGTGTGATGGACAAGGCACATGGTGCTACTGTGTTAGAGTGGTGGAAGGAGGCTGGCTTAGCCATTAAGTTTTTGGTCCAGACTTAGAGGGGCTGGATTTAATTTCCAGCCCTAACAAAGACTTTTTGTCATAGCGAAAGGACTTCTCATTGCTGAGATCCCCATCTGGAAATGCAGCTCCTTCCACACACCTTGGAGGTGGAGAGAGCAAGAGAGAGCAAACCAGTGGGATCGATTCTCAGGAGCTGCAGTGGACACTGTGGAGCTTCTGTGTAAGGAACCCACAAAGAGTTGGGCTCCCCAAGGAGGTCCAAAAGGTGCCTTTTCCCTGGAGCATCAGGGAAAGCTGGGTGGATCAGGGCAGCGTGACTGAGCGTCCTGAAGCTGAAGTGCTTTGCCCCCACTCACTGCACTTGAGGCTTGTAAGCAGAGTACTCTGCCGGCAGAACAGCTCCTGAGGTGCGAGGAGTTCTCTTGTCCAGGCTTGAAATGTGCCACTTAAAGGCAGAAGCAGGCCTAGGGGGCTGTAGCTGCGTTCACCTGTGGATCAGGCAGGTGCTGCTGTGGCTGCAGGGGCTTAGCCAGCAGCATCAGAAGCTCAGGTGGTGCTAATTGTGCTGCCACCGACCAGGGGTCTCACACACACGTGGCCAGTAGAAGCCACCACGTGAATGCCATCACCTAATTTAGTGCCCTGTAACTCATTCCTGGAGCTCTGCTCTTGTCTCTCAGCAGTATTTTAGAGGCCAAAAGAGGAGGGAGGGCCCAGCACCTCGGTGGCAGTTCCAGAGCAGCTCAGGCTGCTGTAGCTGTTGAACTTGCTGTGTCAGAAGTTTGTCAATGCTTTGAAAACAGAGAAGCCTCCCTCGGCCCTCCCCTTATACAACAGCTGCTGGTGCCAGGTCTTTAATAATATGCACATAGGTGAACATCACAGGAGGCTTCAAACACTGCTTGAGTCACTTCCTTGCTGTGTGCCTGCCAAGGCCTGCTGCTCCTGGTGACAGGTGACATCACTGCTGCCTGGCTCAGAGGGCAGGAGCTGCCAGGCTGTGAGCAGGGTCACCTGCTGCAGGACTGAGAGCTTGCAGCAGGACTGAGAGCTTGCAGTTGGAGTTTCTGGAGGTTTTACCATTATAAAGTAGCTTCACCATTTCACTTCTGCTCAGCAGTCCCAACACTGATAAACTTATCAGCTGATACTGCCAGGGGGATTGGTCCCTTCCAACCCAAACCCTTGAGTGCTTCTCTGATCTGTAGAATGAGTTCTGGTTGCTTGGAGCAGCATGATGGAAATGCAGCTCTGACTGCCTGTGCTCTGCTGCAGAGAGCTTCAGATGAGCTGCAGGAAGCTGTGGGACTCTCTCTGCCTGTTCGGTGGTCTGCAAGTTCTCATCACCTCTGCAGTAGCACTTAGCTGCTTGCCCTGGGTGTCTGTCTTCAGACAGCTGCGAGCTGTGCAGGCAGCTGATGGGGTTCAAGGTCATCAGACTAATGGCTCGGGGTGTGGCTACTGCAATTCGGTTTGGGTTTCCCTTTTTGCCTCTTTGCTGCTTCTGCCTGTTCCCTACCCAGGGCTCCCCTTGGCTGCTCCCTCTGTTACGGACCAATGCTTGGAGGTAGCATCAATAAAACCTGAGAGCACCGAGAGAGCTCTGCAGAGCCTCCTCAGATCACCTGAAGAGAATGAGGCAGAGCTTGTGCCACCAGCTGCAGTTCCTCACTGCTGAGGGCAGATGTGAAGTGGCTCACACTCACTTCTGAATTTCACTCTCTGCAATTGGCTGTTAAATTTTAATGTGCAAGCCTACAACTGGCCTGCGTGGAATCCAAATGAGGCTTTCAAGAAGCAGGCTTGTTTGGATTTGCTTAGGAGTTGTAGCTTTAAAAATGCTACAGCAGATCTTTTAATTAAATTTCCTTTAATAAAGATTAAATGTCCTCACTGTGGGCAGCTTTCTCTTGTTGGATAATTAAGTTACAGATAGCAGATGAATTGCATTGAATGTCCAAGTGCCAAAGAGTTATTAAAGTACTCTGTTGATAGACAAAGCCCCTGAGTGATTCTTCTGCTCCCATTTATTAGCTACTTGGGTTTTCCACAGATAAATATTTCTTGTCTAACTCAATACCTGGAGGAACAGGTGGAGGTTTTAATACAACTGGAGATTTTGCTTTGATGGGGAAACCACCTCACAACACCACGTGGTGCTTTAATGCTGTGCCAGTTGTTGGTGTGGTCCCTTTCCTGCCTTCTTCTAGTCAGTGGTGATTGTGTTGCTGAGGCTTTTGGGGAGAGCCTCTGCTCAGGTTTATGGGGAGATGTTTTTGCTTTGATGGGGAAACCACCTCATGGCACCACATAGTGGGTTAATGCTGTGCCAGTTGTTGGTGTGGTCCCTTTCCTGCCTTCTCCTAGTCGGTGATTGTGTTGCTCAGGCTTTCGGGCAGAGCCTCTGCTTAGGGTTTTGGGGAGATCACAGGATGTGGGAGGTTGGGAAGGACCTCCATAGATTGAGTCCAGNCACATAGTGGGTTAATGCTGTGCCAGTTGTTGGTGTGGTCCCTTTCCTGCCTTCTCCTAGTCGGTGGTTGTGTTGCTCAGGCTTTCGGGCAGAGCCTCTGCTTAGGGTTTTGGGGAGATCACAGGATGTGGGAGGTTGGGAAGGACCTCCTTAGACTGAGTCCAACCTCCCTGCCAGGGCAGGACCAGAGCAGAGATCTCCCTGAACAGGCCAAAAAAGCAAGTATTTGTGAGCAGGGTTTTGGAGTGGTGTGGGGCACCAACCATCTTGCTCCCCATGGCTGCCAGGCTGTCGAGATGCAGCTTTGGAACTGTCGGGGGCAGTGGCTGCCCCAGGCTCACAGGATGTCAGGGGTTGGAAGGGACCCAAAGAGGTCATAGACTCCAACTCCCTGCCAGAGCAGGAGCATCCAATCTAGCTCAGGGCACACAGGAACACATCCAGACAGGCCTGGAAAGGCTCCAGAGAAGGAGACTCCACAACCTCTCTGAGGAGCCTGTGCCAGTGCTCTGGGACCCTTCCAGGCAAGAAGTTGCCCCTTGTGTTGAGCTGGAACCTCCTGTGCTGCAGCTTCCATCCATTGCTCCTTGTCCTATCCCAGGGAGCAAGTGAGAAGAGCACTCCAGCCACAGCAATCTGCTTTGTGCCACTTGTCCCTGCTGCTTGCTGGTGGGAGAGGCACTGCTCAGCACTGCCAAAAAGGAGCTATTTTTGACATCAGCGAGGCTTGGGCTGACAAAGTTGCTGAGGCAGCACCAAATGTGGCAGAAGTTCCTGGTCCTGGCAGTGAGTTGGCAGTGCAGGGACCACACCTGGGCTGTGCTGTGAGCTCCCCAGCTCGGGGAGAGGGTTTTGCTCTCAGAACTTGAGCTGCATTCCTCATTTTAATGGCCTGGTGCAGATTTCTTGGCTGGCTTACAGAGAGGCCTCGTTCTCTGAAAGGAAATCTTACTGTGGCTAGCCCAGATCTGGAGTGACACAGCAGGGACTGTCCCAGAGATGTGTCCTACCAGTATGCAGATGGTTGGGATGTCTTGAGCAGGTGGTGCTGCCCCAAACCATTTCTGTTCTTTCTTGCCCCCTTTCAGTGGTGGTTGTGAGGCTGGCATGAGGACAGGTCTGTGCATGATCTGCTTTCTGCTGTGCAAGTGGCACACAGTTGAGATTCTCGTGTTTGAGGGAGGTGAAACATGAATTTGCTGGAGAGAGAGCAGCAGAAATCGGTGGGGAAGGTCCCATGCAGCCAAGCTCCTGTTCTCAGGTAGATCCCTGGAATAGCAGCCGGGCTGACCAAAGGCTGTTTGATCCTGCTGGAGCTGTTCAAACAGAGCTCTGTGTTGTGTAAGACTGCATGGAAAAATGTGAGCTGCAGAAATGCAATCTCCTTTGGGTGACTTTTTTTTTTCCTCCCTCCTTATCAGTTGGAGTTTAAACGATTCTGTAGAATAGGAGCTAATGAAGCTGGTATTGATTATGTAACCAGGCTGTGGCTCAGCTCTTCCCAGCCTTTTTCTTGTGGAGTTTTTCTCAGTTCAAGAGAAGTTCTGCTGCAAGGAGTGGAGATTGCTTGGCCTGAGCATTACATCTTGGAGCCTGTTTTGCTTGTGTGACTTCAGCAGTGCCCTGCTGTTGCAGGTTAATGGCCCCGATGGCATCCTGCAGAATGGAGCTGTGGATGACAATGTGGCTAAAACCAGCCAGCTTCTGGCTGAGCTGAATTTTGAGGAGGATGAAGAAGACACCTATTACACCAAGGATCTTCCTGTGCATGCCTGCAGGTGAGAGCCAGTCCTTGCTGCAGGGGACGGGAGCACTGAGTGCATGGTTGGGGGGGGTGTGATGAGAGCAGCTTCCCTGGGGATGTGCAGGTCCTGGTGGGAGAGTGGAGCCCTCTGCTGAGCTTTGTCTCTGTACAAGGCAGCAGCCGTGGATGTGGGCTCTGACCTCCCTGGGAGGTTGGGCATGGAAGGCGCAGCCAAGCTGGGAGTGGTCTGGTGGGAAGTGTTAAAATACTCCTGAGACAAAGCAGAACTTCAGCTCCTTTTTGACCTTTTTACCAGCTCTCATAGTCCCTAATTTTTACTTCCCCTTATTTGTCCATGCTGCTGGGCAGTTGAACTCTCCTGCTGGAGTTTCCCTGCAGGCAAGCACTCAGTCACTTCCTCTTCTCTCCTTTCCAACTCCAGTTACTGTGGTATCCATGACCCTGCCTGTGTGGTTTACTGCAACACCAGCAAAAAGTGGTTCTGCAACGGGCGTGGAAATACATCTGGCAGGTAAATGGCCAAGTGATGGAAGCAGTGTTGGCAGCCCCATTGTAGTGCTTGCTCTGAGGTGGTGTGGTGGCTGGGACTTGGAGTTTGGTGTTAACTGAAGTTTAGTGACATCAAAGTCTCTGCCACAAGGCATTCATGCACTGAGAGGCCACTTGAGCTGCTAGCACTGGGTCTGCTTGGAGGGAATAAGAACCTTAGCGGTGTCTGCCAGGCTGTGAATGCATTTGGCTCATGTCCTAGCTGTGATTTGCTTATTAACTGCATAGCAATGGATGTCCTCTCTGTTTGCAGCCACATTGTTAATCATCTTGTGAGAGCAAAGTGCAAAGAAGTGACTCTCCACAAGGATGGACCTCTAGGAGAGACTGTCCTGGAATGCTACAACTGTGGATGCCGGAATGTCTTTCTGCTTGGCTTTATTCCAGCCAAGGCAGACTCTGTGGTGGTTTTGCTGTGCAGGTGAGAGAATGCCTTTGCTGGAGGGTTGGTGCCAAGTCTGTTGCTTAACTTTAAAGGGTGGCACTTGCTGTTTGTTCAGTAAAGGGGCTGAGAGGAAAGCTGAGGACAGACTTTTTAGCAGAGCTTACTGGGACAGGATGGGGAGTGATGGTTTGAAACAAAGAAGGAGATTGAGACTGGAGAGAAGGGAGAAATGTTTGACACTGAGGGTAAGGGGAGCATGGCCCAGGTTGCCCAGAGAAGTGGGAGCTGCCCTAGCCCTGGAGCTATTCCAGGTCAGGTTGTTTGGAGCTCTCGGCAACCTGCTGTAGTTGGGGATGTCTCTTCTGAATGCAGGGGGTTGGACTGGGAGGGCTTTGAAGGTCCTTTCCCACCCCAACCTCCTCAGTGATTTTGTACTGTTTAGACTTCCTGAGCTGTGTACAGGTTGGTACTGCAGTGCATCCAGTTTGGTTCTAGGGAGGAGTCTTTCTCCCAGGTCCTCCATGGTAAAAAAAGACTTCTCTCATTTTAAAGTGTGGTTTTCAGATCTGGGAGAGTAACAGATGAGGGAAATGACTCTGGAGCCCTGTGGGAGTGGTGACTCCATTACACTGTTTTTGTCAGAAGGTAGAATCTTTTAGAGATGACAGCAAGTGAGAGCCTTTCCTCTGACAGCTGCTAGCAGAACCCATGATTTCCTAATTGTGTGGATTAATTAACTGCTGCCAGCAGTTGCTGGGGAGTAGAAGGTTGTGTTGCTGCAGGATGAGCTCCCCTGGCTGTTTGAACAACAGCTGGGAAGGTAATCCCCAGTGTTCTGGGGTGGATTCTGTGTCCATAGCCTTAATGGGCTGTGACCACACTTCTTAAAGGGGCAGGCTTAACATTTTGGGTGCTGACATTTTCAGTTCTAGAAATGCTCATTATGATAGGGAAACCTTTCCAGTAGGACCTAGGAAGGAGCTGGCCCCACAGGCTTGAGTAGTTTGTTTTTTCCCTTTTAACTGAGCTACTGGAGTTGGTTTAAAAGCACAACCACCTCAACTCCACCTTGCATAGCAAACTTTGCCTTACACTGGTCTAATTTAATAATTTCTTCCAATGTTTTGGTTGTGCAGGCAGCCATGTGCCAGCCAGAGCAGTTTAAAGGATATTAACTGGGACAGTTCACAGTGGCAGCCTCTGATCCAGGATCGCTGCTTCCTTTCCTGGCTGGTGAAGATTCCCTCTGAGCAGGAACAGCTGAGGGCAAGGCAGATCACAGCTCAGCAGATCAACAAACTGGAGGAGCTGTGGAAGGTTTGTGCTGTTTGTTGGTTGTGTTTGACCAAGTGCTGATTCTTTGGGTTTAGGAAGGAGGGACAAGAGTGAGCAGGGCTCTCGTGCGCAGCACGCGAGGCTCACACCCTGCAAGATGCTCACACCCTGCAGGGCTCCCACAGTACTCGAGGCTCCCACCCAGCAGGGCTCTTACACGCAGCACCTGAGGCTTACACCCAGCAGGGCTCTCAGCACGCAGCACACGAGGCTCACACCCAGCAAGGCTCTCAGCACCCAGCACCCGAGGCTCACACCCAGCAAGGCTCTCAGCACCCAGCACCCGAGGCTCACACCCAGCAAGGCTCTCAGCACCCAGCACCCGAGGCTCACACCCAGCAAGGCTCTCAGCACCCAGCACCCGAGGCTCACACCCAGCAAGGCTCTCAGCACCCAGCACCCGAGGCTCACACCCAGCAAGGCTCTCAGCACCCAGCACCCGAGGCTCACACCCAGCAAGGCTCTCAGCACCCAGCACCCGAGGCTCACACCCAGCAAGGCTCTCAGCACCCAGCACCCGAGGCTCACACCCAGCAAGGCTCTCAGCACCCAGCACCCGAGGCTCACACCCAGCAAGGCTCTCAGCACCCAGCACCCGAGGCTCACACCCAGCAAGGCTCTCAGCACCCAGCACCCGAGGCTCACACCCAGCAAGGCTCTCAGCACCCAGCACCCGAGGCTCACACCCAGCAAGGCTCTCAGCACCCAGCACCCGAGGCTCACACCCAGCAAGGCTCTCAGCACCCAGCACCCGAGGCTCACACCCAGCAAGGCTCTCAGCACCCAGCACCCGAGGCTCACACCCAGCAAGGCTCTCAGCACCCAGCACCCGAGGCTCACACCCAGCAAGGCTCTCAGCACCCAGCACCCGAGGCTCACACCCAGCAAGGCTCTCAGCACCCAGCACCCGAGGCTCACACCCAGCAAGGCTCTCAGCACCCAGCACCCGAGGCTCACACCCAGCAAGGCTCTCAGCACCCAGCACCCGAGGCTCACACCCAGCAAGGCTCTCAGCACCCAGCACCCGAGGCTCACACCCAGCAAGGCTCTCAGCACCCAGCACCCGAGGCTCACACCCAGCAAGGCTCTCAGCACCCAGCACCCGAGGCTCACACCCAGCAAGGCTCTCAGCACCCAGCACCCGAGGCTCACACCCAGCAAGGCTCTCAGCACCCAGCACCCGAGGCTCACACCCAGCAAGGCTCTCAGCACCCAGCACCCGAGGCTCACACCCAGCAAGGCTCTCAGCACCCAGCACCCGAGGCTCACACCCAGCAAGGCTCTCAGCACCCAGCACCCGAGGCTCACACCCAGCAAGGCTCTCAGCACCCAGCACCCGAGGCTCACACCCAGCAAGGCTCTCAGCACCCAGCACCCGAGGCTCACACCCAGCAAGGCTCTCAGCACCCAGCACCCGAGGCTCACACCCAGCAAGGCTCTCAGCACGCAGCACACGAGGCTCACACCCAGCAGGGCTCTGGCATGCAGCACACGAGGCTCCCACCCTGCAGATCTGCCAAGTAGTGCAGCTGAGAATTGATCAAAGGATTCAGGACATTTATCACAGGAGGAAAACTTCACCTTCAGGTTCTCCAGCTCTGTTCAAATTGCACTGTCAGGCAACATGGAAAAACCAAACCAGAACTCTAACCAGTTTTCCCTGCCCAGCTGAGTCTTGTTTCTGCTTTACCTCGGCACTGTCTGAGTAGGAGCTGTCAGGTCATGCTTGGTACTTATTTACTGCTTCCTGAGAGCTTTTTCTCTACATCCTTTAATGCCCAGCAAACCTGCCTGGGTGTGAGTGGGCATGACAGGATGGCCTGGTGTAGCTTTAAGTGGTTGTTACACTTCCTGTAGGAGCCAAACAGAGCTAGCAGTGCCTCTGCACAGTGAGGCTGTCACTTGGTACCGTGGAGCCCTTGCAAACAATGTGTGCTTTGAATGGCAGGAAAATCCATCTGCAACCCTTGAGGACTTGGAAAAGCCTGGTGTTGATGAAGAACCACAGCATGTCCTGCTTAGATACGAAGATGCTTATCAATACCAAAATATATTTGGCCCACTGGTCAAGCTGGAGGCAGATTATGACAAGAAACTCAAGGAGTCTCAGGTAATGAGCTTGAAGGAGGCCTGTGTGGGGAGGCTTCTGGCAGGTTCTCTGCTGTCAAACACTGATCACTGACAGCAGCGTGGAAGGGTCAGGTGGAGGGATGTGTTTGAAGTCAGAGTGATGTACTAAGTACAGTAGCAATGGAGGTGCTTGGTAGGGAGGGGAAAGAAGAACCTCAGACTGAGGTCTTAAGAAGCTTAGAACACTTGGGAGCTTCCATCCCTTCTGCATCCGAAGTTCATCCTTCCAGGAACAATGTTCTGTGCATCTTGGCCACCTTCCTCTGTGTTCATAACCTGCAGTTACCTTTGCTGCTCACAATTTCCAATCACACTTGAATTCTGTGAGGTTATGCAAGCACTTAGTGAGGGTTTGAAAGGTGAGAGGAGAGAGTGAGGCAGGTGGTGATTAGCTTTTGTTTCTCATTAACCAGCTCTTGTAGAAGAGAAGGGTCTGCAGGTGGTGTGGCCTCAGTCCAGAGAGTAAATGCAGGTCGCTGCCTGTGCTGTGCCACTGGGCCAGGAGGTGTTTGTGATGTGACAGTGCAGCAGTGAGGGCTGTGGCACCTGGCAGAGAGCTCTTGAGGAACCTGACAGATACCTTTTCTTTCCCCTTAGACCCAAGACAACATCACAGTCAGGTGGGACCTGGGCTTGAACAAGAAGAGGATTGCTTACTTCACTCTGCCAAAGACTGATTCAGGTAGTGACAGCCTGCCTGGGGGGGTCTGTGTGTGCCTGCTGAGAGCAGAGCTGGGATGATCTCCCAGTGTGCTCCTTGGGGAGCAGCCCAAAAGCTTCTTTTTCCTTCCTTTTGTTAGACATGAGACTCATGCAAGGAGATGAGATCTGCCTGAGGTACAAAGGAGACCTGGCTCCTCTCTGGAAAGGAATTGGCCACGTCATCAAAGTTCCTGATAGTATCCTTTACTTAACCCAGCAGGGGGAAGGCTGCATCCCAGGCTGCATCCCAGGCTCTTTGAGGGGTCAAGAAATGTGCACAAAAGTAATTCTGAGCTGATTATAAAATTTGCTGTGGGGATCTGATGGGGGGAAAAGAAAAAAAAAAAATAAAAAGACCAAATTGGGAAGAATCAAACCCAAAGGTTTGCTCTGGATTACCACTTAACGAGGTTCTACAGATTATGGTGATGAGATAGCCATTGAGCTGAGGAGCAGCGTGGGAGCCCCCGTGGAGGTCACCCACAACTTCCAAGTGGACTTTGTCTGGAAGTCTACTTCCTTTGACAGGTACTGAGGAGGTTTTTGAGAGCTTGGCAGAGAGCAGGTGTGGTTGGTCAGGAAATGCTGCACTGGTGGCCAGGAGGGTCAGTGCCATTCTGGGGTGGGTTAGAAGGGCTGTGGTTAGGAGGTTCTGCCTCTCTATTCTGCCCTGGTGAGGCCACATGTGGAGGACTGTGTCCAGTTCTGGGGCCCCCAGTTCAAGAGGGACATAGAGCTGCTGGAAAGAGTCCAGCACAGAGCCACAAAGATGCTGAAGGGAATGGAACAGCTCTGTTAGGAGCAGAGCCCGAGGGAGCTGGGACTGGGAGCTTGGAGAAGAGGAGCCTGAGAGGTGACCTCAGCAATGGTTATCAATGTGTGCAGGTGAGGGCCAGGAGGCTGGAGCCAGCCTCTGCTGGGTGATGCCAGTGCCAGGCCAAGGGGCAGTGGTGGAAGCTGAGGCAGAGGGAGTTTCATGTAAACATGAGGAGGATTTTTTTCCCTGTGGGGGTGACAGAGCCCTGGCACAGGCTGCCCGGGGGGGTTGTGGAGTCTCCCTCTTTGGAGATATTCAAAACCCTCCTGGATGTGTTCCTGTGTGATCTGCTCTGGGTGCTCCTGCTCTGACAGGGGGTTTGGAGTGGATGAGCTTTGGAAGTCCCTTCCAGCCCCTGCCAGTCTGTGATTCCTTCACCTCAGTGGGAGCTTTGGAAGGGGCAAACTGCATCTCATGACCCTGGCAATCAGCAAGCTGAGTGTGCCCAGTGTGGAGAGGCTCTGAACACATCACATCTGCTGCACACAGCAACAGGCCAGGCTTGTGCTGGAAATCTGAATGCCACCAGCCTCAGTGTGCCCCATGTCTGAAGGACTGTTGGACATGCCAAAGGGGAAGTTTTGCTTCCTGTCTAGCAGTAGTTGGGTGTAAAACCTTTCACATCCAAGCAGCTGCTGGAAGAGCTAGCCCAGGCAGAAGGACAGGAACTGAGCTTCTTCAGCACCTGCTCCATCCTGGGTTTTCTAGAATCAGCCAGGGTTGGAAGGGACCACAAGGATCAGCCAGTGCCAACCCCCTGCCATGGGCAGGGACACCCTACCCTAGAGCAGGCTTCCCACAGCTTCATCCAGCCTGGCCTTAAACACCTCCAGGGATGGGGCCTCAACCATCTCCCTGGGCAACCCATTCCAGGCTCTCACCACTCTCCTGCTCAACAACTTCCTCCTCATCTGCAGCCTGACTCTCCCCACCTCCAGCTTTGCACCGTAGTCAGCATTGCTAAACTTTGCTAGACTTTGAATTGCTTTAAGAGATTCCAAGGGATTTGAGGTGGGGGTCAGCAGGCTTCAGACACCTTTGAGCTGTGTTCTGTAAGGTCAGAGCCTGGTTGTGTTCCTGCAGATCTTGCACCTGGCCTTGCCACTGCAGCTCCTGTCAAAGGCTGCTGCTTCTCTGCAGATGTTTCTGCTCACAACACTGCAGTGGTCCTCTGGGGAAACCCAGCCTCGTGTCGTGTGTTCTCAGTCTGGTTTGTGTCTCCTCTGGTAGTGTTGGAGGTTCTCCTTTCCCAAGATGGGTTTTGATTTGTGCCTGATGCTGGATTCATTGTGTAGGACGCTCATGGAGAGTCATAACTGAGGTCATCCTGATCCTTCTATTTCCTGTCCTTCCTTCCTGTCAGGATGCAGAGTGCTTTAAAAACCTTTGCTGTGGATGAGACCTCAGTGTCTGGGTACATCTACCACAAGCTGCTGGGTCACGAGGTGGAAGATGTCATCATCAAATGCCAGCTGCCAAAGCGCTTTACAGCACAAGGACTGCCTGATCTCAACCACTCTCAGGTAACCTCATCCCCAAAGAACATGACAAAGGATTTGTGAGCAGAGATTGGACAGTTTTAGCTTCCCATGCTGAATGCTAACCAGCAGCAATCCCACGTGCCCAGGTGTATGCCGTGAAGACTGTGCTGCAGCGTCCCCTCAGCCTCATCCAGGGGCCCCCTGGCACTGGCAAGACAGTGACATCAGCCACCATTGTCTATCACCTGGCCAGACAGGGCAATGGGTAAGAGCTGTTCTGGCATCTCTGGGTGAGGGGCACTGCTCATGGTCAGAGAATGTCTGCTTTGAGAGAGGAAGGTCTGTGTTAAAGGGCTTCTGGAGGTCCCTGCCTCTGGGAAGGCTTCTTTCTAGGCGCTTTTCTTCCAGCCACATTCCTGGGGGGCTGTGCTGTGACACAGGAGTGCATTAGAAGTCTGTTAGGAAAAGTTTACAGCTTGTTGGGCCCTGACCTGGTGCTGCCTCATCCTTGTCCAGGCCTGTCCTAGTCTGCGCTCCCAGTAACATAGCTGTGGATCAGCTGACGGAGAAGATCCATCAGACCGGCCTGAAGGTGGTTCGGCTGTGTGCCAAGAGCAGGGAGGCAATCGACTCTCCTGTGTCCTTCCTGGCACTGCACAACCAGATCAGGAACATGGACAGGTGAGAAATGCTGAAGGGTGGCAGGGGAGCCAAATCCACCCCAGTTTCACCCCAGGCGACGAGCTGCCTGGTGCTGACAGCCTGCGTTTGCTTGGTAACTCCTGGTGCTGCACTCGAGTCACTTAGCTGTACAAAGGAGTTCCCCTCTCATCCTGCCAAGTCGTTCACTAGGCCATGAACAAGGATTCCTGCTGGTTTTTGCAGCATGCCAGAGCTTCAGAAGCTGCAGCAGCTGAAGGATGAGACTGGAGAGCTGTCATCTGCTGACGAGAAACGTTACCGCGCCCTGAAGAGAACAGCAGAGCGAGAGCTGCTCATGGTGAGGGAGGTCCCACAACTCCAGCACTCACCTGCTTCCACCTGAGGCTTGGCTGGGGGGAGCTCAGAGTGTAGCTGAGATCAGGGGAGGCTTCTGGAGGGGTTCTGAACGCTCTGCTGCTGCCCTGTGTGATTAACTGTGGGCTGGTTGCTGTCTCAGAACGCAGATGTGATCTGCTGCACGTGCGTGGGAGCTGGGGACCCAAGGCTCGCCAAGATGCAGTTCCGCTCCATCCTGATCGACGAGAGCACCCAGGCCACCGAGCCAGAGTGCATGGTGCCAGTCGTGCTGGGAGCCAAGCAGGTAGGGCACAGTGTGGCAGCAGAAACAGCAGCACCAAGCAGCACCATTCCTCAAGCACAGGCTTGTGGGGATACCGAATCCTTTCCTTCGGTGGGAGGTCTTTCCGCACCGTAGCTCTCGGGGAAGTTGTTTGCTGTTTTCTGTTTCCATGGAATAATTTTGCCTGGAGCATGTTGGTCCTGTTGGAACAGGCTGGAGAGGGAATAGGAGTTCATTTGATCAGCTGAAAAGGGACTTGGCATAAAGGTTTGTAAGCCTTAGATTAGATCCAAAGTTTAGTGGAAGTCAGACTGATTAGAAGGGGCCAGACTCTGCCCAGTGCCAGGACAACCAGACCCACTGGTTAGTCCTGCTCTGGCAGGGGGGGGGGGGTTGGACTAGATGATCTTTTGAGGTCACTTGCAGCCCCTGACAGTGTGTCATTCTGTGACAGGGGGCAGTGGGCACAAACTGGACGCCAGGAGGTGCCAGCTGAGCAAGATGAGAAACTTGTTTGGTGTCAGGGTGCTGAAGGCCTGGTGCAGGCTGCCCAGAGAGGTTGTGGAGCCATCTCCTCTGCTGAACTCCCAACCCCCCCCGGCCATTGTTGTTCTGGGCAGGCTGTTGTGGGTGCCCTGCTGGAGCAGAGGAGTTGAACTGGATGAGCTCCAGAGGTCACTTCCCATCCTTGCCATGCTGCAGTTAGTTCCTGAGACACTTCCTAGCCAGCTCTCACTGCTGCTTCTAGCTCTGGGCTGACTTCCAGGAGATAAACACTTAGCTGTCAACCCTTCCTCTTCCACAGCTGATTCTGGTGGGTGACCACTGCCAACTGGGCCCCGTGGTGATGTGCAAGAAGGCTGCCAAGGCAGGGCTGTCGCAGTCGCTGTTCGAGCGGCTGGTGGTGCTGGGCATCCGCCCCATCCGCCTGCAGGTGCAGTACCGCATGCACCCCGCGCTCAGCGCCTTCCCCTCCAACATCTTCTACGAGGGCTCGCTGCAGAACGGCGTCACCGCAGGTAGGGCTGCCCTCACCGGCTGCCCACACACGCAGAGGGACAGGGATCTACTGGAGAGAGTCCAGCAGAGGGCTCTGAGGGTGATGAGGGGACTGGAGCGTTGCCTGGTGAGGACAGGCTGAGGGCCCTGGGGCTGCTTAGTCTGGAGAAGAGAAGACTGAAAGGGGATTGAGTATGGCTTCAACCCCCTCTCAGTCTTCTCTTCTCCAGAATGATAATTAATATCTGAGGGCTGGGGGTCAGGAGGCTGGGGACAGGCTCTGCTCACTGCTGCCTTGGACAGGACAAGCAGCAATGGATGGAAGCTGCAGCACAGGAGGTTCCAGCTCAACATAATGGCCAACTTCTTGCCTGGAAGGGTCCCAGAGCACTGGAACAGGCTCCCTTAGAGAGGTTGTGGAGTCTCCTTCTCTGGAGCCTTTCCAAGCCTGTTTGGATGTGTTCCTGTGTGCCCTGAGCTAGATTGGGATGGTCCTGCTCTGGCAGGGGGGTTGGGCTGTATGATCTCTTTGGGTCCCTTCCAACTCCTGATATCCTGTGAGCCTGTGATCCCTAGATAGTTCACAGGCTGCCCTCACGGGGTGCCTGCTTTGCCAGTCAGGGAGAATGACAGGCAGGATTCTCTCACCTGTGGATATTTTCAGTTCCTGCTCAGGGCATTGCTTCTCCTCTTAGTTTGGAACCTGAGAGGTGCTTTAATGTGAAAAATAGCAATGGGACTCCTCTGCCCCTGGGAGGCCACAGGTGGAGGGCTGGGGTCAGTTCTGGGCTTCCCAAGTGCAAGAGAGACTGGAAAGTATTGGAAGGAGTCCAGCAGAGGGGCCTGGAGCAGCTCTGTGAGGAGCAAAGGCTGAGAGCCTGGAGAAGAGCAGCCCCAGAGGGGAGCTGGGCAATGCTCACCAAGAGCTAAAGGACCTGTGGGGGAGCAAGAGGCTGGGGACAGACTCTGCTTAGTGGTCCCAGGGTCAGGGCAAAGGGCACACACTGGAAGCCAGGAGGTTCACCTGAACAGGAGGAGGAATTTGTTTGGTGTGAGGGTGCTGTAGGCCTGGAGCAGGCTGCCCAGAGAGGTTGTGGAGTTTCCCTCTGTGCAGAGCTTCCAGCCCCCCCTGGCCAAGCTGCTGTGGGTGCTTTGCTGGAGCAGGATGGGTTGGGCTGAGTGCTCTCCAGAGGTGCCCTTCAACCCCTCTGTGCTGGGGTTCTGTTGAGTGTTCCTGCTAGTGAAGCAGCTCTGACTTGGGCTGGTTCTGCCCCTGCAGCAGACAGAGTCAAGAAGGGCTTTGACTTCCAGTGGCCCCAGCCAGACAAGCCTATGTTCTTCTACGTCACCCAGGGGCAGGAGGAAATTGCCAGCTCGGGCACCTCCTACCTAAACAGGTAAGCAAAGCTCAGCACTGAGGGGATAGAGCACTGTGAAGTATCTCAAATGTGAGGGAGATTAAAGGCATCTTTTAACCTGTGACATCCCTTGGGGACAGTGACTGAGGTGCAGTGTTCAGTGCCAGGCTGGATGGAGCCTGGAGCATCCTGGCACAGTGGGAGGTTTCCCTGCCCATGGTAGGGGGTTGGAACTGGATGATCCTTAAGGTCCCTTCCAACCTAATCCACTCTGCAGCTCTGTGATGCCATTTGTGCCATTGAGACCTTGCCTCTGAGGTGCTGGCATTTGCCAGGGGTGGGCAATGTTCAACCCCAACTACAGCTCTGCACAGTCTGGGTGCCTGAGCAGGGTACAGTTGCTCCTTGACCTGTGTGCAGTGTCTTGGAGGCATTATCCTGCAGGAGTGAGGCTGCTGCCTTGATTCCCCTGAGCTGAGCCAATCTCTCTTCCTAGGACGGAAGCTGCCAATGTGGAGAAGATCACCACCAAGCTCCTGAAGGCTGGTGCCAAGCCAGACCAGATTGGCATCATCACCCCTTACGAGGGGCAGCGCTCCTACCTGGTGCAGTACATGCAGTTCAGCGGCTCCCTGCACACCAAACTCTACCAGGTACAGAGAGCAACCTGGGCACAGAGAAGGTGGGAAAGGCAAATGCTGGGGAGTTTCCCAGCAGTTTCATTCTCAGTCTAGCTCTTCAGGCCTCTGTGTTTATTCTTCAGTCAGTTTTGAGTTGATCATGGTTGAGAAAGATCTAGGAGGGGACCAAATGCCAGCTGGTGTCTGGGGAGCAGTTAGCCAGACAGGAAAGAGCCTTGTGAAGGTCTCTGGGAGTGGGCTCCAATGCTCTGGACCACAGAAGGGAGGGGTCCTGGCTGTGGAGATGCATCAGCCAGTTTATGTCTTGGCTAAAAGCATCCTGCCAAGATGCCAAGCTCCATAAATCCTGATGGTCCTGCTGTGTGTTTGTTGGGAATGTGGAACTCTACCAAACACAAACCTTGTTGCCACCAACAAGGCAGTTGTGTGTCTGATCTCCTCTCTTGTGCAACGCCGAGGACCTGGTTGGTGTTTTCACTCAAGGAGGGCTTGGTGGAAATACTCTCTGCCAGGAATGATCTGTCCCCTCTGGTTGAGGTTTCTTTGGAGCAGCACTGCTAACTTGGACCTCTCTTGCTCCCAGGTTTTGGGAGGGTCAGAGGGGTTTTGGCAGCATTCCTAGGAAAGATGCTTTCCCTGGTGCAGATGCCAGTTTTGGGGGAAACCTGAGACCCACAAAGCAGGGAACACAACAGGAATCTGTACTGCACTGAGACTCTCTGTTCTGCCTGGGGGAGGCTCTCAGTGACCAGTGGAGTGAGCAAAGAATTTCTCATCACAAAAATAACACTCTGGGGCCAGATGCTGGCAGCTGCTGTGCCCTGCCAAGGTCTTGTGGGTTGCCTGGTGGCAGCAGAGCTGTTTTGCACTGTGATGCTGTCATTGACGTGGGTTCCTCTCTTCCAGGAAGTGGAAATTGCAAGCGTGGATGCCTTCCAGGGCCGGGAGAAGGACTTCATCATCCTGTCCTGTGTGAGGGCCAACGAGCACCAAGGGATTGGCTTCCTGAATGACCCCAGGAGGCTCAACGTGGCCCTGACCAGAGCGAGGTACAGGGCAGCTGGGCACACTCCCTTCTTCTACAGACCTCACTCCATCTGCTAAAGCAGCTCTGAGTTTGTGGGTCCATTCCCAGACCCACCTGGTTCACTGGAGCCTGGAATGGTTTCCGTGTTCCCTGCAGCTGACAGGAGCAGTCTCAGCCTAAGTGATGGCATCTTTTGGCATCAGGAGTTGGTAGAACCAAAGAATTGATTTGGGTGGAAAAGCCCTCTTAGAGCATCCAGTCCAACCATTCTCTGCTAGGTCTGGTGCTGAACCGTGGCCCTCAGCACCCACATCTCTGCAGCTCTGACACACCTCCAGGGGTGAGGATTCATCCACCCTCCTGGGAAGCCTGTTCCAGGCTTTGACAACCCTTCCAGTGAAGAAGTTTTATCCTNGACACACCTCCAGGGGTGAGGATTCATCCACCCTCCTGGGAAGCCTGTTCCAGGCTTTGACAACCCTTCCAGTGAAGAAGTTCTATCTTCAACCTAAACCTCCCCTGGGGCAACTGGAGGCCATTTCCTCTCATCCTGTGGCTTGAAGGGGAGAAAAGAGCAACCCCTGTGGCAGAAGCCACCATGTCTCTGTCCTTGCTTTGCAGGGCAGGACTCTTCCCTTCACTTACTGTTTTATCCCTTCCAGCAGCCTCTTGCTGCCATTTTTCTGCTGGGAAGGCTGATGTGGAATCAGCACTTGATTGGCTGCTTTGGTCCTTGCAAAGCTTCCAGCCACTGGGTGCTGGGTGGTGGTGCTGGGTTGGGTTCACCAATGTGTTTGGCCAGGCTGTGGCAGGAAGCCTGTGGAGATTGAGAAAGTGGCTGCAGCAATTCCCTTCCCAGGGTGTTGTCATCCTCTGCTGTCAGCAGACGCTTGCAGCAGCTTCTCCTGCGGCTGCCACCCTGAGCTTCTGCAGGGCCCTCGGTTTGCTGCAGAGGACATGGACCTGGAGGCTGTTCCAGCACTCACACTCGCTGTGGTTTTAGTGTCAGTCCAAGCTGAAGGCATCTCCTTTGCTGTCCCTGCAGGTATGGAGTCATCATCGTTGGGAACCCGAAGGCTCTGTCCAAGCAGCCCCTCTGGAACCACCTGCTGAACTACTACAAGGAGCAGAAGGTGCTGGTGGAGGGACCCCTCAACAACCTGCGGGAGAGCCTCATGCAGTTCAGCAAGCCCCGGAAGCTGGTCAACACCATCAACCCTGTGAGTGGCCCTCTCTTGCCTCTCGGGTGCTGGTGGCAGGAGGGTTCTGCAGCTCATGCAGAGCTGTCTCTGCTCCCCTCCATGCTTGCAGGGTGCTCGTTTCATGACCACTGCCATGTACGATGCGCGGGAGGCCATCATCCCAGGCTCTGTCTATGACCGCAGCAGCCAAGGTAAGCAGAGGATCAGTTTCAGCTGATCCCCAACCTTCGTGGGTTGGATTGGTCTGCCCCAGCCAGGCCTTGGCCTGTGAGGTCCTGCTGCAGACTTCACTTCTAAACTGCAGGAAAAGGAGGAATTTAAAAACTGAAAAATCGTGGAATTGTGAAGTGGGTTGGGTTGGAAGGGACATTGGAGATCATCCAGCTCCAACCCTCTGCTATGGGCAGAGACACCTCCACCAGCCCAGGTTGCTCAAGGCCTCATCCCACCTGGCTTTGAACACCTGCAGGCTTGGAGCCTCAACCTCTCTGGGCAGCCTGTTCCAGTGCCTCAGCACCCTCCTGGGGAAGAATTTCCTCTTCGTGTCCCATCTCAATCCAGCTTCTTCCAGTCTGAAGCCATTACCCTTTGCCCTCTCACTGCAGGGCTTTGCACACAGTCCCTCTCCAGCTCTCCTTTAGCTCCCTTCAGGTACTGGCAGGCAGCTCTGAAGTTCAGCCTGGAGATAAGGAAGCTTCAGCCCCAGCTCCCTCCCTGGCCTCACAGCAGAGGTGCCGCAGCCCTTGGGTCACCTTCATAGGCCTCCTGTTTGTGATGTGCCTGCCTCTGCCTTTGCCTTTGCTACTTCTGCTTTCTGCTGCTCTCAAATTCCCCTCCTGACTATTAGAGGACAAGGGGCAGGAGCTGCAGCAGCTGCCCAGCAGCGCGGAGGTGCACAGTGCCGCCTGCCGGGGGTGCGCGGTGCCGCCTGC
>WAAF01000698.1:0-11461 GCA_013400475.1 Tricholaema leucomelas | reverse complement strand
CCTTTTGAGTTCCACCCCCCAGGCCATCAGTGCTAGCAGGCTGCTGCCCCTGTTCTGATTTGTTCTTCTCTTTTTTATTTTTGTTTTTCTTTAGGGTTTTTTTTTTTGTTTGTTTTGTTGTCTCCAAAGTTTTTGTTTTCGACCTGTTTGTCATCAATAAAAACCTGAGTAAACAGCTCTTGCATTCGAGGTGGCCCTCACTGTTCAGTGACCATGCACCCTTCATTAAAGCTTAGTCTGATTGTACAAACTTCAACTTTATTACTACTTTTTTGCCAACACAGACTGGTACAAAAATAGGGAAGGGGAAGAGGGGGGGTGTGAGGGTGTCCACAGGGATGGGGGAAACCCAACTGTCCTGCTCCTCTTCTCTGCCTCAAAGGGGGCTGCTCTCTGCCCATACAGGGAGTGACCAATCTAGTCTGGGAGATCTTCTCCTTCCTGGGAAGATGAAAATGGCTTTGGCCTGGCCACAGCTCAGCAAGGTTTGGCCTGTTCCTGGGGCTCAGCTCCTCCAAGGCTCAGCTCTTGGGGCTCAGCTCTTGAGGTTCACCTCCTCCAAGGCTCAGCTCTTGAGGCTCAGCTCCTCCAAGGCTCAGCTCTTGGGGCTCAGCTCAAAAAAAAAAAGGCCTCCAAGGCTCAGCTCCTCCCAAGGCTCAGCTCTTGAGGCTCAGCTCCTCTAAGGCTCAGCTCTTGAGGTTCAGCTCCTCCAAGGCTCAGCTCCTGAGGCTCAGCTCCTCCAAGGCTGGCTCCATGCCTGGTCAGGGCTGTAGCTACCCTGCTCCTGCTGCCAGGGCAGTGGACATGGGCAGGTTGCTCCATCGTGCTGGAGCAGCAGGTGAGGTGTTTGAGCTGAGCCCCTTGGGCTGACTCAGCACAGGCCCAGACCCCACAGCACCTCAAGGTTTTGTTCTGCTCCTGCTCTGTTGAAAGGAGCCAGAAAGGGCTCCTGGTTGCCTTAGTCCTACCCAAAGCCTTGGAGGTGCTCCAGCTGCTTCCAGCTCCTGTTGAGCTGCCCTGTCCTGGAGCACTGCTGGGAACACTGGGACAGGGCAAAGGACTGGGAGCTGCTTCAGCAAAAGCTGCCAGAGGGGACAGGAATGCCACAGTGGTCAAACCTTCAGTGCCTCCCTGCAGGGAGGAGACCCAGCTGAGCCTGGGCACTTCATCAGCCCTGGGAGAACACAGCAGGGGCACAGCAGCAACATCAAGGGAGAGAGACACCAAAAAAGTCAAGTCCAGCTCAGAGTGCTCCTTTGTGCCCCAAAAAAGAAACGCCAGAGCTGCTGGGGTGCCAGGGAAGCCTCACCTGCCTGGGCTGGTGATAGACCCTAGCCCAGGGCCGTGCCCCTGATGGGTGTTTGGCAGAGGGACTGGCACAGCCCAGCTCTGCACCTGGAGCTGCTGCTGCAGGCTGGCACAGCCTCTGAAGGAAAGCAGCAACCCCCTGCTGGTGTCACCATTGCCCGGCTGAGCCGGGGCCAAGGCAGGTCCCTGCTGCACAGCACTGCTTGAACAGACCTGGTAAGAGCCTGGCACAGCCACCGAACAGCCACAATAAACCCCAACCCGCATCCGTGCTGCTGCCGTGGCAGGGCTGTGCCCGCGGTGCTGGTGGCTGATGCTCGGCTGCCATCTGGCTTCTGCTCGGGCTGCTCCTGCAGCAACACCTCCCCCGCGCTCATCAGTTTGCTAATGAGGGCAATTAATGACTGACCACAGCGGGCCTGCAGGGATTAGATGCCACCAACGCCACTGCCCCAGTCTGTGCCCACCTCTCCACCAGGACACCACAGCTCCCTGCTTTACCCTCTCCTTGCTCAGACAAAAGCCAGCTGTGACCAGCAAGGCTCCACTCGCGCTGCTCCCACGGCCACCCAGCACCTCTGGACCACAGCCATCCTCCCCCCTCAAACCACCCCAGTGCCAACCCGAGCTCAGTCCCCTGGTCCTGCAGCAGGAGGGACCCCTGAGCTGCTCCTGGGCACAGGGAGCTGCAGCTCCTACCATGCCACCTCTCCCTGCAGCAGGACTAAAGCCAGCACCGCACCTCCTCCTGGCACTGCCAATGCCTGCACCTCACCACCTCCTCCTGGCGCTGCCAAACCCTACACCACACCTCCTATTGGCGCTGCCAAACCCTACACCACACCTCCTCCTGGCACTGCCAACCCTGCAGCCCTCAGCACCACATCACCAAGTAGAACAAAACTAAAATCAGTTCTTTTTTTGCAGTAAGAGCTAAAGAAGCCAAGAAGCAGCAGCAGCAGCAGCTCAGCCAAGCACAGGAAGGGTCTGGAGTTCACAGCCTGATGCCACCACTGCCAGTGGAGAAGGGAATGGATTCCCAGCACCAGGCATGGTCATAACCCCAGGGCTGCTTGGAGAGCTGAGCACCAACCCACAGCTCCGGGAACGATCCCTTCATGCCTGACCTGCTCCCACCCCAGGGAGCTGCGTGTGGAGAAGAGCAGCCCAGGGCAGAGCTCCACCAGTCCGGACAGCAGCAGGAGCCCCTCAGAAGAGCAGCACGGAGGGAGCTGAGCACACCTGGGCTCCTCCCAGCCCTCTCCCTACTCCCCAGCTGCTGCTACCTGCAGCCGCACTCATCCACCACCATGTCCTCGTAGTGCCGCAGCACCACATTGTCGCTGTTGTCGTAGTAGAGGATGGAGATGGGGGAGAGCCTGACGGGGACGCAGCAGGGCTGCGGGGTGCCCTCGGGGTCCAGCGAATGCACCATGGTCTGCAGGATGGCATGGTTGGTGCTGTTGAGCTCTGCTGTCAGGGGGAAGGGGCACTGGCCCAGGCAGTAGTTGGCCAGGTAGCCCTGGGGGGCGATGATCCAGTTCTCCCAGCCCACATCGCTGAAGCTGATGTAGAGGCGCCGAGGCTTGCAGAGGGCGCTGGGGGCGACCGGGGGACGCTGAGAGCTTCTCTTGCTCCTGGAAGCTTTGCAGTGCTGCGGGCTGAGGGTCACCACCAGTAAGGAGGAGTCCAGGAAGGAGCTGATGCTGCCGCAAGGGCTCTGCAGCCCCCCGCCCGCAGGCGCTGCTGGCTCCTCGCTGCCGCTCACGGAGATCTCCAGGACCAAGCCCAGGTTCCTGCCGAAGGTTCTCCAGTCCTTCACTACCGCGCTGAGGTTGAAGAGCAGAGACTTGTGCAGCTGGGCGAAGGATTGCTCCAGCAGCAGCTCCCGGCGGTGCCCGGGGGAGGACATCCCCTGCAGTGCCAGCTGGGAGCTCTGGTAGAGCCTCAGCTCGAACGGCTGCCCCTGGCTGGAGGGCTGGTAGGAGCTCTGGCTGAACCTGACCTCCAGCTGAGCCATGGTCAGGCGCTCGTCCTGCTCCAGCACCGACAGGTTGAAGTAGAGAAGCTTCTGCAGACACAGCAAGCCCTGGGGCTGCTCCTCGTGAAGGAAGTGGCCTGACAAAGGAGGAGAAACAGAGGTGGTGGTGCTGGTGGTGGCTGAGCCCTGCCAGCTGAGCAGGACCGAGCCTCCCAGTGCTCAAATCTGGCCGCACAGCAAGAGGGAAGTTGGGGCTGGTGCAGGTGGGCAGCCAAGCATGCCCCGTGGCTGTTGGAGAGAGGTGCCCAGGCTGCAGTGAGGGCTGCCAGCCCCATGGCATGGACTGCAGGAGGGACTGGAGGCACAAACGTGAGCCTGGGCTCCAGCCTGCAGCGCTGGGATGCGACAGCCCCTGCCAGCATCTCCTCTGGATGCTGCTTCATATCTTGGTGCATTCTTTAACCCCAGCTGGGAACATCAGACAGGGATGGAGGGGGAAGAGCAGCAGCTGCCTGCTTTAGCCAGCTGGAGGTTTCCACCAGAAACCTGGAAACACAAAAGGGATGAGCTCCATGGAGGCTCCAGGCCGAGAGGACATCGACCAAACAGTTCTCCAGTAACTGAGAACAGCTCCGAGAGGCCTCAGGCTGCAGCAGCCCCAGGTGTGCCACATGGTCAGCCAGGGGACAAAAAGGAGGAGGGGGAGACACAGGGAGGGACACAGGCAAACGGCAGAGCAGCCCAAAGCTGGGAGCTGCATCCGCAGCCCCTGCGGATGGAGGAGACACCTCAGAGGGTTCAGTCAGGCAGCCCAAAGCAGCACCTCGGGACTGCGTTAGGTGACCCCGGCACAGAGCCCTGCACAGCTCCACACCCTCACCTGCTGCCTCCCTTCTAAGCTGTAAGTGACCCAGGGGTCCCCAGAGGGACCGCAGCTGACACACAGCAGTGACCTCTCCTGCAGACCAGTCCTGGGCACTGCCCTGTCCTCCCCCAGCCTCTCCTGCCCACACTCGAGAGACAGCGAAGGCAGGACCGGGGCAAAGCCTCCCAGCCCAGGGAGCAGAGAAGCTTCCGAGCGACAGGACCCGGCCGGGCGCTTCGGTACCTCTGTCGGCGAAGACTCGGATGATGTTCCCTGGGACATTGAACTCCTCCACCCTGCAGCCGTCCCCCGGGGCTTGGTTTGCCGCAGGCTGCGTCCTCCTCTTCTGGAAGATCCTCCAGAGCACAGAGGGCACAGGAATGGGGGCTTTGGGGCTGGGCTTGGCGCTCAAACCCAAGGATTTCAGGAGCGAACTTTCTTGCAGGCTCAGCTCCGTGGCCAGGACCAGGCTGAGCAGAGCCCAGGCGAGGGCGGCTCTGAAGCTGGGCAGCAGCCACATTGCCGCTCTCCTGCTGCAGACAAAGAGCAGCCTGGGCTGGGGGACCCGGGGCCAGGGGGGTGTTGATGGCCTGATTGGAGCCTTTGATCGAGTTAGTGCTCAATTAGCACCGAGGGATTCCCGGGATTGGGCAGAGGGTGTGAACGGCCCCTCCAGGCTCCCCGGGACCTGTTAACCCCTTGAGGCTGCGTGGCCAAAGGGCAGCTGCGCCCCTCCCGCAGGGCTCCTCCAGCCTCTGCCGCATCTCCACACACCAGCGAGGTCCAGCCACAAAGTCCTTGCTGGCAGGGAAGAAGTTGCCCTTCCCTACAAAGCTGCCAGCAAGCCGAGCACTGCTCCCATCCCCTGCAGACATCCTCCCCCCCTGGCCCAGGGGGGAGCAGGACTGAGCCTCCTCTTGCTTCCTCCTCCCTTTGTTCAATCACAGCCTCCAACACCTCTCTTTCCAGGCCATCAACCTCCAGTGCACCAAACCATCACACTCTGCCCTGCCCACAGGGCACACAGCCCCGGGGCCAGCCCAAGAAGCCATCGGCACCCACCGTGCCCCCGGGCACTGAAGCCTGACCAAGCCCAAGCCAGAGCATTGTCCACACACACACACTGCCCGGGCACTGCCAGCACCTCAACGTGGCACCATCTCTGCCCCAGCCCTGCTCTGACCGAGAAAGAGGCCTGGGACATTGGTCCCTCTTTATCTCCACCTTCCTGTGCCTCCTGCTTCAAAGCCAAGGAACCAAAGCACCGAGCTGCACCCCTCAGACCCTGCACCGAGCAGCTGCATCCTTTTGAAGCCCTGCAGGGGACAGCTGCTCCCCTCCAAACCCCTGCCAGCTGGTGGCAAGCCAGGAGGTCCTAGCACAGCCTGGGCCAGCTCCCCTCAGCCCGGGTCACATTTTGCTCTCTGTTCACTGAGGAACTTTCCCTGTGGCTCACAGGAGCCTGGAGTCCAACCCACACCACAGACCAAGGGCAACCAAACAGCAGTGACCCACCCGGGATTGGTGCCCTCAATCCCACCCCCAGCATCTCCAGTCCTGGGCTGGGAGGGAGCTCTGCTGCCCAGGGAGCACACAGAAGCTGGGGGTCCTGGCCCCTGGGACAGGCTGGGTCTGGGGGGGGGGGGCTGTAAAATCCACAGGGATTCCCAGCCCAGCCTCAGGACCCTGCAGGGCTCAGGGCTGCTGCTGCTGCCTGGAAAACCAAGAGGAGGAGCAGGAACTGTTCTCAGCTTGAGCAGGTTGGGTGAGAGTCCAGAGACCCCTTCAGCAGGGACCCTGCAGGACTGGGCCTGGCTTCTGGAGCAGCTCTAGGACTTGCAGAGGCTTTTTCAGCAAATTGAGTCTCCTGCCCTCATCCTGCAGGGCAGCAGCTGGAACAAAGCTGCAGGGCTCCTGTGCTGTGGCTCCAGACACGAGGGCAGCTCCACGGTGGTGACTCCTCCTGAGGAGGGAGGCTCAGAGGTGCAGGGCATCACCTCCCCAGTCCCTGCTTGGCAGCTTTAGGCTCCTCTTTGGGGTGATGATGCCAACAGAGAAGACATTTCCCTCTCCAGTTTAATGCTGGGTCTCAGAACCCTTCAGCAGCTGCTGAGGAGGGGTCGGTGGGAAGGTCCAACAACGAAGAGAGAAGTCAGTGAGGGGCTGAGGAGCGCCGAGGGCTGCAGTGGCAGAAGAAACCTCAAGGGACCTAAAGCCAGCTCCAGCTCCTGCCTGGCCCAGCAATGCCACCAGCACCTCAGCTGCCCCAGCAGGGGCTGGCTGCAGGAAGCAGAGCAGCAGCAGGTGATGCCTGGTCACAGGCAAGCCCCAGGAGGGGCTTGGCCCTGTCGGGTTGGGGGGGGGTCTCTGCCCCAAATCCAGGCAGGGGCTGAAGTGGGGCTGGGATGGAGTCCTCCTGGTGCCTTTGGCTCACTGGGTTTGAGCACAGGGCCTTGGGTCAGTCCCCAGATCCAGCCAGGCTGCCCAGGCCACGGCAGCTCCATGTCCTTTACAACCTCTTGTCCTTCACCAGTCCATTCTTCAGGTGCATCCTGTGGAGCAGAGCACAGCAGAGAGTGAGCCCTGGGCGCTGGGCACGACTCTGCCCCCCTCAAGCCCTGGGCTCTGGGCACGACTCTGCCCCCCTCAAGCCCTGGGCTTTGGGCACGACTCTGCCCCCCTCAAGCCCTGGGCTCTGGGCACGACTCTGCCCCCCTCAAGCCCTGGGCTCTGGGCACGACTCTGTCCCACTCAAGCCCTGGGCTCTGGGCACGACTCTGCCCCACTTGCCCTGGGCTCCAGGCAGACTCTGCTCCCCTCCCTTCCTTTCCCCAAGCACTGCTGGGGTCAGGCCTGGCTCACACAGCCTGTCCCCAGGCAGCCAGACCTGCTCTGGGGGGGTTCAGCATCTCAGCACATGAAGATGCCTCCAGCAAGGAGCAGCCAAGGCTACATTTGCAGATGCTCAAGGACAGGCTTGATGGGACTCAGAGCAACCTCATCCTGCTGGGGGTGTCCCTGCTCACTGCAGGGGCGGGGGGCTGGACAAGATGACCTCCAGAGGTGCCTCCTAACCCAGTGTGGTGAGCAGGGGAAGGCTTCAGAGGACAGAGCTGGGTGGACACCACCAGCCACGGGCACACAAAGTGCTCCCCGCAGCAGTGCTTTGTACTCTCTGTCCAGGTCTCCTGCTCCTCTGCCTCCTAGCCCAGAGACAAACCCTTTGACAGCGGCCCCAGGGCCCTGCCTCCTTTCCCCAGACCCCAGCTGCTGCCCAGGCGTCGCCCCCTGCCCACCTACCCCTCTTTCAGGGCGGAGGGCAGCTGGGGCCCAGCCTCTCTCTTCTTGGCTGGGGCTTTCCTGCTCTCCTCCGCGTCGTACTCGCGGACGTCTGTCACCTCCTGCATCTGCCCCATCAGCACCTTGGCCACGAAGAGGACAATGTACTGCGGGGGACAGACACCGTCAGCCACGGGCTGCAGCCCCTGCAGCTGCTGCCCACAGCCTGCTCGCTCCTGCCAGCTCGGGGGGGACCCTTCCCTGCCGCCCTCAACCCCACCCAGCCCCCGAGGGGTGCCCACGGCCCTGGCTGATGCCCTGCAGCCGTGGGAGCTGCCGCTCCTGCGCCTTCCTTCGCTGCTCCCATGCCCAGGATGATGACCTCGATGCTGCCCTGCCCAGCCCGGGCTGAGCTGCCCAGCTCCACCCTTTCAGCCTCTCTCCCCCAGAGCTTGAGGAGTTTCCAGAACATCTCCACCCTCACCAAGCTGCAGCCTGCCCCAGCTGCTGTCACCACCCCCTCCTCACGCCCCCGGGCTGTGAGACATTCTGAATTCCAGCCCCGAGCAGCCCCCCAGGCACTTCCCTCCTCCCCTTCCCAGCCCTCCCCAAGTCCTTTGGAGCCTCCTCCACCCTTGCAGCCCGCAGGAAGGGCAGGCAGAGGAGGGAGAAGCCAATGTGGGGGTTGCTGAGACACCCCCCCCCCTTCTCACCAGGAACCAGTAGATGTTCATCAGGGTGAGGATGAGCAGCAGGGCATTGAAGAAGAAGTAGAAGGGGATGTCAGGGACTGCCTGCAGGCTGGAGTGGCAGGTGGCATAGAGCACCTTGAGCGGGAACCAGTAGAGACGGAACCAGAACCTGCCAGGGCAGAGGGGCAGGGAGGGGTTAAAGGCCCTCGGGGACAGGGCAAGACCCAGCAGAGCTTCCCCCAGCACAACCTCCTGCCTGCGGCCAGCCCTGGCCAGCTCCCCCTGCACTTGGCAGTCCCTGCTTGGGGGAGAGGACTTCACCCAGACCCTGCGACGGTGAAGGCAGAGCAGAGCCTCCATGGGCAGCAGAGGCCAGGGTCAGAGGCAGGATGGGGATGGAGCTGGGAGGTTCTCTCGGTCCTATCCCTCCCTGGCTGATCACCAAAGCCCTTTGCTGCTCTCCTCCCCTGCCGGAGGGCTGTGGCCACCACTGCTTCTCTTCGCGGGGGAGCCAAAGGGACTGGGAGCAGCGGCAGGCTGCGAGCTGCACATCTCCGCTCTTGGGCGTTGATTTTTCTCTCCTGCCTCGCCCCGAGAGGAAGAGCGAGGCTGGGATCTGGGACAGCCGCGGGCTGCCTCCTCCCCAGAGTGCTGCTTCCAGCTAAACCCGAGCGAGAGGGAGGACGGAAGCAGCTCCTCCTCCGCGGGGTCATTTGTCATGCTGCGAGGAGACTTCACAGGCACTTCAGCGGTGACAGACAGCAAAGTGACTACAGAAGGATTCCAAGCCCAGCATGGGGTCAGGCTCTGCAAGACCTCTTCCCCAAGCCCTGTTGGGAAGGGTTGGTTCCTATGCACACAAACCCGGCCCCGGCTGCAGCCCGGGGCACAGGGGTGGAGAGGGCAGCAGCTCACCAGCTGATGCTGAAGGTGAGGCAGCCAATGTTGGAGATGATGTCGTTGAGGCGGTGGTAGACCCCCCCCCGGTGCTTGAAGTAGACGTTGAGCTTGGTGAACTCCAGCTGGACGTCGTTGACATCGTGCAGGAACAGCACCAGGATGCCCACGTTGTGGTACCTGGGGGACAGAGAGGCTGAGGGAGGGAGAGGCTGAGGAGCTGAGCTGTCACAGGCTGAGCTGGGAGGGAAGGGACCTTTAGAGCTTAGAATCACAGAATCAACCAGGTTGGAACAGACCTGCCCAGTCTCACCCAGCCCAACCTAGCATTCAGCCCCATCCAATCTCATCCATTCCAACCTGGCACCCAGCTCCATCCAACCTCATCCTGCCCAACCTAGCACCCAGCCCTGTCCAATCTCACCCACCCCAACCACGCACCCAGCCCTGTCCAATCTCACCCACCCCAACCACGCACCCAGCCCTGTCCAATCTCACCCACCCCAACCACGCACCCAGCCCTGTCCAATCTCACCCACCCCAACCACGCACCCAGCCCTGTCCAATCTCACCCACCCCAACCACGCACCCAGCCCTGTCCAATCTCACCCACCCCAACCACGCACCCAGCCCTGTCCAATCTCACCCACCCCAACCACGCACCCAGCCCTGTCCAATCTCACCCACCCCAACCACGCACCCAGCCCTGTCCAATCTCACCCACCCCAACCACGCACCCAGCCCTGTCCAATCTCACCCACCCCAACCACGCACCCAGCCCTGTCCAATCTCACCCACCCCAACCACGCACCCAGCCCTGTCCAATCTCACCCACCCCAACCACGCACCCAGCCCTGTCCAATCTCACCCACCCCAACCACGCACCCAGCCCTGTCCAATCTCACCCACCCCAACCACGCACCCAGCCCTGTCCAATCTCACCCACCCCAACCACGCACCCAGCCCTGTCCAATCTCACCCACCCCAACCACGCACCCAGCCCTGTCCAATCTCACCCACCCCAACCACGCACCCAGCCCTGTCCAACCTCATCCAGTCCAACTCTCTGCAGCCAGCAGGGATAGTCCCAACCAGAACAGGATGCTCAGAGCCCCCAAACAACCTGAGCTGAGATGGTGCCAGAGCTGGGGCAGCTCCAACCTCTCTGTGCAGCCTGGGCCAGGCTCTCCCCACCCTCTACATCAAAAACTTCTTCCTTAGATCTGCTCTGACTCTTCCCTAAATCCAGGTCTGATGTCAGTGCCCAGCCCACAGTGCATGGTGCTGGGAGCAGGCTGACCCCTGGGGTGATCCAAACAAGCAGCCCTGGCACAGTGCAGGGTGGTGATGAGCTGCAGGTGGCTCTGGCCCCTTGGNTCTACGCCACAGCCTACATGGACACCTGGCGCAAGGACTCCGTGGTGATGCTTCTCCACCATGTGGTCACTCTGACCCTCATTGCCTCCTCTTATGCCTTCAGGTGAGGTCCCTGCCAGGGACAATGCCCTCTGCCCCCCCACCCCTGCCAACTTCCCAGCCCAAGCTCTGCAAACTCTGTGTGCATCCATCGGGCTCGGAGCAGGGTTTGGGAGGGGAAGGTCAAAGCTCAGCCAGTTCCAACCTCCACCCCCTGCTGCAGGCAGGGACACTTCCCACTGGAAGAGGTCACTCAAGGCCTCATCCAGCCTGGTGCTGAACACCTCCAGGGAGGTTGTGGAGCACAGAAGCACCCAATGTGATCAAAGATCACATTGGGTGCTTCTGTGCTCCACAACCTCCCTGGAGGTGTTCAGCACCAGGCTGGATGAGGCCTTGAGTGACCTCTTCCAGTGGGAAGTGTCCCTGCCTGCAGCAGGGGGTGGAGGTTGGAACTGGCTGAGCTTTGACCTTCCCCTCCCAAACCCTGCTCCGAGCCCGATGGATGCACACAGAGTTTGCAGAGCTTGGGCTGGGAAGTTGGCAGGGGTGGGGGGGCAAAGGGCATTGTCCCTGGCAGGGACCTCACCTGAAGGCATAAGAGGAGGCAATGAGGGTCAGAGTGACCACATGGTGGAGAAGCATCACCACGGAGTCCTTGCGCCAGGTGTCCATGTAGGCTGTGGCGTAGATGGAGTGCCCATAGAAGCTGCACTGCAACAGGTAGGCAATGGCAATGTCCGTGGGCACCTCCATGCCCTTCTTCCAGCCTGGGGGGTAGGGGGTGGGGGACACACAAAGACACCTGAGTGAGCCCAGAGCCAGCAGGGCAAGGATCAGAGGACCTCTGAAGGTCTCTTCCAACCTAAAGCGTTCTGTGAGGCTAAGAGCAGGGAGTGAGCTGTGCCCCCCTGCACTGCTGCCTCCAGTGCCCCTATTGCCACCACCCCCCAAGTGTCACCCCCCCAAGTGTCACCCCCAGCACCCCCACTGATTCCTCCAGTGCCCCTATTGCCACCACCC
>WAAF01000696.1:73489-85728 GCA_013400475.1 Tricholaema leucomelas | reverse complement strand
CTTCCAACCTAGACCATTCTATGACTCTATGCCGGAGTGTGGAAGTGCTCTTGGCAGCATGAGGTAAAGGAGAGTGATGTGATCTGAGACTTCCTTCAAATGTTCATACTTCTTTAGCCACATTCACAGCATGACAGAATGGTAGGGCTTGGAAGGGACCTCTGGAGATCATCCAGTCCAACCTTGCTGCCAGAGCAGGATCACCCAGGGCAGGTCACATGGAAACACCACCAGATGGGTTTGGAAAGTCTCCAGAGAAAGAAACTCCACAACCTCTCTGGGCAGCCTGCTCCAGGGTTCTGGCACCCTCAGAGAAGAAATTTTCCCCCCTGTGGACCTTCCTCTGTTCCAGCTTGCACCTGTTGCCCATCATTATACAACTGGACATCACTGAGCAGAGCCTGGCTCCAGCCTCCTGACACTGTGACATCCTTGCAGATAGCCAAAGAAATACAGCACTGCTGCAGAGAAGCTGCTTTGGAAGTGTTTGGTTGTGTGATATATGTCAAGTGTTGTGGTTTTAAAGTACACAAAAGCAGTAAGTTTCATAATGCCTCTCTCATCTTCATTTGCAGTGTCTCAACAGATGAAGTGAATTCCTCTGTGTCCCCATACAGCTGGCAGGTAAATATTCAAATGCAAATGTGGTAGCTTCATGTTTGAGTGAATTGGGTTTAGTTGTGTTCTGTATTTCCAGCAGATAACATTCATATGGTTGCTTGCACACAGAGAGGTTATTGTGTCTGGAGAAGAGGAGGATCAGGGCAGAGCTCATTGCTGTCTGCAGCTCCCTGCAGGGAGGCTGTAGCCAGCTGGGGTTGGGCTCTGCTGCCAGGCAGCCAGCACCAGAAGAAGGGGACACAGCCTCAAGCTGTGCCAGGGCAGGTCTAGGCTGGATGTGAGGAGGAAGTTGCTGTCAGAGAGAGTGATTGGCATTGGAATGGGCTGCCCAGGGAGGTGGTGGAGTGGCCGTGGCTGGAGGTGTTGAAGCCAAGCCTGGCTGGGGCACTTAGTGCCATGGTCTGGTTGGTTGGGCAGGGCTGGGTGCTAGGTTGGGCTGGCTGAGCTTGGAGCTCTCTTCCAACCTGCTTGGTTCTGTGACCTTGCTGCTCTCTACAACTCCCAGAAAGAAGGTTGGAGTCTTTGGTGCCTTCCTAACACATCTACAGAAATTAGGTNGAGTGGCCGTGGCTGGAGGTGTTGAAGCCAAGCCTGGCTGGGGCACTTAGTGCCATGGTCTGGTTGGTTGGGCAGGGCTGGGTGCTAGGTTGGGCTGGCTGAGCTTGGAGCTCTCTTCCAACCTGCTTGATTCTGTGACCTTGCTGCTCTCTACAACTCCCAGAAAGAAGGTTGGAGTCTTTGGTGCCTTCCTAACACATCTACAGAAATTAGGTATTGGGAAGAAATTCTTTAGAGTGAGGGTGGGGAGACACTGGCACAGGTTTCCCAGGGAGGTTGTGGAGCACAGAAGCACCCAATGTGATCTTTGATCACATTGGGTGCTTCTGTGCTCCACAACCTCCCTGGAGGTGTTTAAGGCCAGGCTGGATGAGCCCTTGAGCAACTTGGACTTGTGGGAGTTGTCCTTGCCTATGAGCAGGGGGGTTGGAACTGTATGATCTTTAAGGTCCCTTTCAACCTGAACCTTGAATGGTCATTGAACTGGTCAGTAGGCTTGAACTGGTCAGTAGGCATGAACTGGTCAGTAGGCATGAATTGGTCAGTAGGCATGAACTGGTCAGTAGGCTTGAACTGGTCAGTAGGCATGAACTGGTCAGTAGGCTTGAACTGGTCAGTAGGCATGAACTGGTCAGTAGGCATGAACTGGTCAGTAGGCTTGAACTGGTCAATGCAGGAAAGGTGTTGTGTTCTTAAAAATTGTTTCACAGATTCTTTTTCATCCAAATGTGCTTTCAGGCTTGAAAGGAAATAATTGATGTCTACAGGAATCACCATCAAAGCTGAGAACACTTTTATGTCATAAGGCTAGATTATTTTCCCTGTGTCAGACACTGGAATCATAGAATCAGTCACAGACTCAAGCAGGTTGGAAGAGAGCTCCAAGCTCAACCAGCCCAACCTAGCACCCAGCCCTGCCCAACCAACCAGACCATGGCACTAAGTGCCCCAGCCAGGCTTGGCTTCAACACCTCCAGCCACAGCCACTCCACCACCTCCCTGGGCAGCCCATTCCAATGCCAATCACTCTCTCTGCCAACAACTTCCTCCTAACATCCAGCCTAGACCTGCCCTGGCACAGCTTGAGGCTGTGTCCCCTTCTTCTGTTGCTGGCTGCCTGGCAGCAGAGCCCAACCCCAGCTGGCTACAGCCTCCCTGCAGGCAGCTGCAGACAGCAATGAGCTCTGCCCTGAGCCTCCTCTGCTGCAGGCTGCACACCCCCAGCTCCCTCAGCCTCTCCTCACAGGGCTGTGCTCCAGGCCCCTCACCAGCTTCGTTGCCCTTCTCTGAACAGGTTCCAGCACCTCAGCATCTCAGTGGAGCTCCCTGCATTGGGCAGTTTTAAGGCTCAGCTTGCCAGGCTGCTGGGGCAGCTCATTCCACCTACACTGCTACCTAGAAACATTTATCCTTGGGGGGGGGTCCCTTCCTACCTGACATTCTGTAATGGAGAAGGAAACAATTCCTGATTGTAGTTGACTGTGGTCCATGTTAATGCACATCAGCTGTATTTACCTTTCATGCACAAAGATTGCTGATCTCTCTGATTTCAGCCCTTAGAAAACCAGAAGGATCCAGCGGATGAGCAGCGCTGGCCAGAAACGCAGCCAGTGATATGGCAGAATGAAGAGAGGAGGAGAAGCAAACAGATCAGAAAAGAGTATTTCAAGGTAAGGGGAGGGATGTGACTGGCTGAAACTTCATCAGCACCGGGGACACAGCCTCAAGCTGTGCCAGGGCAGGTCTAGGCTGGATGTGAGGAGGAAGTTGCTGGCAGAGAGAGTGATTGGCATTGGAATGGGCTGCCCAGGGAGGTGGTGGAGTGGCCGTGGCTGGAGGTGTTGAAGCCAAGCCTGGCTGGGGCACTTAGTGCCATGGTCTGGTTGGTTGGGCAGGGCTGGGTGCTAGGTTGGGCTGGCTGAGCTTGGAGCTCTCTTCCAACCTGCTTAATTCTATGATTCTTTATGCCCAAAGGTCAAAGTGTGCTGCAGGCTGCACAATTAGACTTGCAAATATTTATGCAGATGTATAACTCTGCTGGATATGATTTCAGTGTTCCAGTGCAAGAAACAAAATATGTGTGGTGGAAAGCAATCTGCACAATAAGAAGATTATCCACATGCAAAAGTTCCTAGGCATTTTATTCAAGTAATACTACCAACCTTCCACTTTTTTTATCAGAGGTTGTCCAAAAACTGGTTCTACTGAAAAAAGTCAAAGAAGGGATCCTGTGTTTCTGCCTCACTTAATTCACTCCTTCCTAAACATCTGTATTCTTAAGGGCAGAAGCCTTCCTAAACATCTGTATTCTTAAGGGCAGAAGCCTTCCCAAACATCTGTATTCTGAAGGGCAGGAGGGCTCTGCAGAGGGACCTGGGCAGGCTGGATAGATGGGCACAGTCTAACACCATCAGTTTTAACAAGGCCAAGTGCCATGTGCTGCACTTCAGCCACAGTAACCTCGTGGAGTGCTACAGGCTGGGGACAGAGTGGCTGGAGAGCAGCCAGGAAGAGAGGCACCTGGGGGGACTGGTCAACAGCTGACTGAACATGAGCCAGCAGTGTGCCCAGGTGGCCAAGAAGGCCAGTGGCACCCTGGCCTGGATCAGAAATAGTATGGCCAGCAGAACCAGGGAGGTCATTCTGCCCCTGTACTCAGCATTAGTTAGGCCACACCTTGAGTGCTGTGTCCAGTTTTGGGCACCTCAATTTAAGAAAGATGTTGAGGTGCTTCAGCATGTCCAGAGAAGAGCACCAAGGCTGGTGAGGGAGCTGGGATTGTTCAGCCTGGAGAAGAAGAGGCTCAGGGGAGACCTCATTGCTGTCTGCAGCTACCTGAAAGGAGTTTGTTGCCAGGCAGGGGTTGGTCTCTTCTTCCAGGTACCCAGTGACAGAACAAGGGGACACAGTCTCAAACTGTGCCAGAGCAGGTTTAGGCTGGATGTGAGGAAGACATTCCTCATGGAAAGAGTGATTGCCTGTTGGAATGGGCTGCCTGGGCAGGTGGTGGAGTCCCCATCCCTGGAAGTGTTTAAAAGGGGGCTGGATGAGGCACTTAGTGCCATGGGTTAGTTAATTAGAAGGGTTAGGGGACAGGTTGGACTCAATGATCATAGAGGTCTTTTCCAACCTGGTTGATTCTGTGATTCTGTGCTCTTGTGGCCAGGAGGGCTGATGTCATTCGGGGGTGTATTAAAGGGGCTGTAGCTAGAAGGGCAGAGAGGTTCTCCTGCCCCTCTGCTCTGCCCTGGTGAGGCCACATCTGGAGTACTGTGTCCAGTTCTGGGCCCCCCAGTTCAAGAGGGACATAGAAGCACTTGAGAGAGTCCAGCACAGAGCCACAAAGGTGATGAAGGCAGTGGAGCATCTCTGTTATGAGGAGAGCCTGAGGGAGCTGGGGCTGGGAGCTTGGAGAGGAGCAGCTGAGAGGTGACCTCATTCATGGTGATAAAGATGTGCAGGGGAGTGCCAGGAGGCTGCAGCCAGGCTCTGCTGGGTGATGCCCAATGCCAGCACAAGAGGCAGTGGTGGAAGCTGAGGCAGAGGAAGTGTCATGGAAACATGAGGAGGATTTTTTTTCGCTGTGAGGGTGACAGAAGCCTGGCACAGGCTGCCCGGGGGCATTGTGCAGTCTCCCTCTCTGGAGATAGTCAAGACCTGCCTGGATGTGTTCCTGTGTGATCTGGTATAGATGATCCTGCTCTGCAGGGAGGTTGGACTGGCTGAGCTTTGGAGGTCCCTTCCAGCCTCTGACATTCTGTGATTCTTCTTTAATAAGAGTAGAAGAAGCTCTAAAAGTAAGAAACCTCTAAGGAGTGTCCTGCTTTTCATTTTGCTTTTAGCTTCTAACTGTTTTATTTGGCTCTTTTGAGTTTATGGAGGGTAATGTGCAGGAAAATCAGGAGGAAAAGATAAGACTGAAGCCTTTGGTGGAAAGTTGGACTGAATGATCTGGAAGGTCTCTTCTGTGGGAGAAAGCTGCAGATGTCTTCTGGTAAAGCCAGAAGCTAATCTTCAGACTTTGGTCCTTCCCCATCCATTCCTGAGGATTGGTTATTAAAGATTTCTTGATTTGATTTACTTTTGTGCTGCAAGAAAAATGCAGAGTGAGTGATGCTTTTTGCTTCTCACTGCACTAGTTGGGCACTTAAGAGAGGAAATGTCCTGGTCTGCTTCTGCTGTCACAGGGAGACCTTAGAGCAGCCTTCCAGTACCTGAACTAGCTCCAGGAGGGCTGGGGAGAGACTTTTGGTCAAGGGCTGGGAGTGTCAGGACGAGGAACAATGTCTCTGAGCTGGAAGAGGAGACGTTCAGGCTGGGTGTTAGGAGGAAGTTCTTCACAGTGAGAGTTCTGAAGTACTGGCACAGGCTGCCCAGGGAGGTTGTGGTTGTCTCCACCCTGGAGGTGTTAAAGGCCAGGTTAGATGAGGCCTTGAGCAACCTGTGCTAGTGGGAGGTGTCCTGCCCATGGCAGGGGGGTTGGAACTGGATAATCTTTAAGGTCTCTTCCAACTTAAACCGTTCTGTGAAAGGTACTATTGGTCACCAGATGTCACTACCTGCTTGGCTGTAAAGCAGATCTGAAATCAAAGCAGCATTAGATAAAATTTGGTTCCAGGTATGGCAGAGAAATAGGAGAATTCAGACCAGTGCTAGACTGAGGTAAAATTAAAGTATGAAATCAACTTCTTGAGTCTTTGCCATGCTCAGGGAAGCTCAAAGAAATTAAATTCTGGGCAAACCAGCACATGCCATGCAGCTCAGAGACATTCTTGCAGCTAAAGAAACTCTTTTAGTTGTTTGAGGGCTTTTTTTTCTCCCTAAGGAGTTTATGGAGTTGCATCCTCTTTCCAGGGTTTGCATCCTTGCATTTAATTGTTGCCTAAATTTCATTTTAATGCTGTTTGGTTTCATTTTAGCTGAAATTCTACAATAGGGGAAAAAAATACTACCTGTTAGCCTTGGTATCATTAATTATGTTGGAAAACCATGGCCACAGAACTGGCCTGAGGCCTGTATGAACAGAATAAAGCAGTAAAGGTCTACAGGGCATAAAATGAGGATTTACCTCATCAGCTGCTAAAATAGTATAATTCCTTTGTACCTCAAACACAGAGGAAATCACAGAATCAAGCAGGTTGGAAGAGAGCTCCAAGCTCAGCCAGCCCAACCTAGCACCCAGCCCTGCCCAACCAACCAGACCATGGCACTAAGTGCCCCAGCCAGGCTTGGCTTCAACACCTCCAGCCACGGCCACTCCACCACCTCCCTGGGCAGCCCATTCCAATGCCAATCACTCTCTCTGACAACAACTTCCTCCTCACATCCAGCCTAGACCTGCCCTGGCACAGCTTGAGACTCTGTCCCCTTCTTCTGTTGCTGGCTGCCTGGCAGCAGAGCCCAACCCCAGCTGGCTACAGCCTCCCTGCAGGGAGCTGCAGACAGCAATGAGCTCTGCCCTGAGCCTCCTCTTCTGCAGGCTACACACCCCCAGCTCCCTCAGCCTCTCCTTACAGGGCTTGTGTGTGTCACCTCACCAGGGCAGAGTAGAGGGGAAGGAGAACCTCTCTGGACCTTCTAACCACAGCTCTTCTAATAGACCCCAGAGTGGTGCTGGCCACAAGAGCACACAGTGAAGATCCTGACTAGCCTGGCACCTACATGTTCCTTTTCTCTGTAATTTCTTCTTTGATTCTGTGGGTTTGGTTTTTCTCTCAGCAGATTCAGCAGTGATAAGAAACATCTGGATGATGGCAAGCCATTTAGTTCACATGCAAACCATTCTTCCCTTTAACAGTAGTAATTGTTTGTGTTTTGCAGTATAAGTCTTCCAGGAAGAGTTCGAGTGGCAATGAAAATGATGAGGTGAGAAATAATCGTTGGGTAAAACAATGGGAGAAGTTGGTTTGTTTGTTTGTCTTTTGTGAACACCTACAAGCCACAGTCACAGAACAGGAGAAGGTTGGGTAGTGAATATTCCAACCAAGCTGGCACTCCAGACCCATAGCAGCAATAAGTACTACAAGATCACAGAGTTGTCAGGCTTGGAAGGGACCTCAAGGATCATCCAGTTCCACCCCACATGCCATGGGCAGGGACATCTCACACTAGATCAGGTTGCTCAGAACAACATCCAGCCTGGCCTTAGAAACCTTCAGGGATGAGGCCTCCACCACCTCCCTGCACAGCCTGTGCCAGGGTCTCACCAGCCTCACACTGAAGAACTTCTTCCTAACATCCAATCTGAATCTACCCATTTCTAGTTTTGCTCCATTCCCTCTGCTTGACTTTTAAAGTCATCCAAAACATCTCTGGGAACAGCAGGACTGGATGGACTGAAGCAGCTGGGGCTGGTTAGTGTGAAAGAGAGGAGGCTGAGGGCAGAGCTCATGGCTGTCTACAGCTACCTGAAAGGAGGCTGTGGAGAGGTTGGTGCTGCTCTCTGCTCACAGGTCATTAGTGATAGAACAAGAGGCAATGGCCTCAAGCAGCCACTGGGCAGCTTTAGACTGGACATTAGGAAACATTTTTTTATCCCAGCAAGAGTGCTCAGGCACTGGAATGTGCTGCCCAGGGAGGTGGTGGAGTCACCAACCCTGCATGTGTTTAAAGGTGGTTTGCATGTGGTGCTTGGGGACATGGTTTAAGTGTGCACCTTGTTGGGTATGAATATGGTTGGACTTGGTGCTCCTGAGCTGCTTTGCCAACCTGATTTTTAATGTGACTCTGTGACTTGGATGATCTTGGAGGTCTCTTCCAGTCAGACCTATTCTGTGATTTACTTGGTTTGGGAACAGGGAAGTTAATTAGTGTCAAGCAGAGGTGATGTAAAATACTCAACACAACCCCTTGCAGCCTTTCCTTCTCTTGCATGATTCGAAATGGAGCTGCTGCCAGTTTGTCACCTCCCTGGCCAATGTTGTGTGTCTCATGGATTGTGAGTTCATAACTTAGTGTTTCTTGTTCTACCATAATTTTCAGTTGTGTAATTTCACCTCTTTGATTTCTTTTTAGCAAGACAGTGATAATACTAATGTGTCCCCACAGTCTCCTGTGTCGTCTGAGGTACAAGTTTGTGGCTTTGTTTTTCATTCAACCGACATTTCTTTGTGCTCATTACTTGTCAGCAGGTTTCCTGTGCAGACAGAAAGCTGTTAGCTTCATCTGAAGCTGCAGATAGAAATGTTTCATCATGATAGCAATTCAAAACCAGGGGGAAACTGCAGACAGATATTGCAACTCATTTTGCTTTTCTCTCTGATCCTTCCTGGATTTCTTCTTTCTGACTGCTGTGTAGAAAGGTGCATTGCTTTGTCTCCACTATCTGATGGAAGGAGCCAAGGAAACAAATCAAACCTGCCCTGTTTTGAAGTTCTCCCTTATGCACTGCCCACCCAGAGGCTTTTAAGTAAAACTGAAAGTTGAAGCTTGACTTAAAACTTAACTGCACAAGGAACCCAAAGGCACCGACACCTCAGGGAGCTTCATCCTTCACGCTTCTGGCCGGTGCCTTTGTGATGCAGCCTTGAGCTGCCTTAACTGGCTGCTCTCTTTGTTTGAGGTCCTTGAGCTTCCCTAACTGGCTGCTCTCTTTATTTGAGGTCCTTGAGCTGCCTTAACTGCCTGCTCTCTTTATTTGAGGTCCTTGAGCTGCCTTAACTGGCTGCTCTCTTTATTTGAGGTCCTTGAGCTGCCTTAACTGGCTGCTCTCTTTATTTGAGGCTCTTGAGCTTCCCTAACTGGCTGCTCTCTTTATTTGAGGCCCTTGAGCTGCCTTAACTGGCTGCTCTCTTTATTTGAGGCTCTTGAGCTTCCCTAACTGCCTGCTCTCTTTATTTGAGGCTCTTGAGCTGCCTTAACTGGCTGCTCTCTTTATTTGAGGCATGTCCTTATAGCCTCACTGTGGCCACACTCCACTGCTGACCTCTGAGTCAGGCATACCAAAGACTGCCAAAGCTCCTACTTTGTGTCAGTAAGGTTCCTTGAGGGAGAAGGTGGAGAACTTCTCCCAGACACAGGGAAATGAGTTGTAGGAAGGGTATCTCCTGTACATACCAAATGACTGAGAGCATCTCTCTTCTTAGCTGGTGAAATGAGCAAAACCTGATCTTGAAAGCAAACATTCCTTGAGAAGTGTTGAAGCAAAGCCTGGATGAGGCACTTAGTGCCATGGTCTGGTTGATTGGATAGGGCTGGGTGCTGGGTTGGACTGGATCATCTTGAAGGTCTCTTCCAATCTGGTTGATTCTATGATTCTAGTACTTTGATGCTAAGCTTTGGGAGGATCTTTGCATTGCAGCTGGCCTAGAACTCTGTGCACAGAATGGTTGCTTTTAGTTAATCTGCTGCTGCTTTACTTGCCCAGCAAGATAATTTTATCTGTGGCTAGTGAGGTCAGTTTGTTTTGCACTGTCCACTCCCAAAGAGTGCATTAAGCAGAAGGACTCACTTCTCTGAGGCCAGAACAATTTGAACACTGTCTTGATGGGAACAGAAGTGAATTCTTTTGATGGATGGAAGAAAATTGATTTGATCTTCTTTTTTAACAGGATTATGAAAGGACAGATAGTAACATTCATGGTCCATTTGGTCTCAAGCCAAGGTCAGGTAAGCTGCATGATAGAACAGATGTTGAGTTCCTGGGCTGGGTAAGGATGGCAGATGCATGAGTTGGAATGAATATGAGGAGCTGCTACGGTACAGCAATCCACTCAGAGCAGTTATCACAGGCAGAGTGCTGGGGAAGATGTAGACATCTATTTAGGCAGATGAATAATGGAAAGGTCCTCAAGTTGCACAGTGGTTTCTTTTTAATTGTTTTTTAATTATTGGGTTTTTTCCCCCCACTGATTTATTTTGTGCATATTTAGTCAGAGAGCAGGGCAACAGCAGGCAGTTGTGCTTGAGCTGATAGCTGAGGCAGGAGGGTTGCAAGAGAAGTAGGTTTTTGTGACTTGTGCTATGAAAGGATGCTTTAAGCAGAGCTTTGTCAGGAGTTTGGTGGTGCAGTGCTTTGTTACACCCTCACTCTGGCTCTGCCATGCCCTCATAAGGGTATGTCTGTATTGTCTGAAGCAGATTTGTGGTCCTCTGAAACCTAGGTTGAAAGAGTTCAGTTTGTTTTGCAGCTAGAGTGTTCCTTTGTTTGCAAGTGTCCATGTGAAGATCAACAACTGGCAAAGCCACTGAACAGTCCTTTTGCTCTCTTTTAAAGGGAACAGCCTTCCTGCAAGCTCAGTAAGAAAGGAGCTCAGCTCTTCAGCTCAGTGTCAGGTGGTGTTTATGGTAGCAGAGCTTGACCTCCAGTCTGTATGCTGGGCTGCATCAAGAGGAGTGTGGCCAGCAGGGCAAGAGAGAGGGTTCTGCCCCTTTGCTCTGCTGGGACTGCACCTCCAACCCTGCATCCCTAGCAGAAGAGGGACACAGAGCTGCTGGAGAGAGTCCAGAGGAGAGTATAAAGGTGATCCAAGGGCTGGAGCACCTCTGCTATGAGGACATGCTAAGGGAGCTGGGGGTGTTTGGCCCAGAGAAGAGAAGACTCCAGGAGGACCTTAGAGCTGCCTTCCAGCACCTGAAGGGATCCTACTGGAGGGCTGTAGAAGGACTTTTCCTAAGGTGTCTAAAGACAGGGCAAGGGGGAGTGGTTTGAAGCTGAGGGAGAGCAGGGTTGGACTGGGTATGAGGGAGAAGTTCTTCAGTACAAGGGTGGTGAGAGTCTGGCACAGGTTGCCCAGGGAGATCATGGATGTCCCCTCCCTGGAGATGTTCAAGGCCAGGCTGGATGAGGCCTTGAGTGACCAAGTGTAGGTGAGAGGCATCCATACCTATGGCAGTGAGGTTGGAGTAGATGATCTCTGAAATCCTGTCCAACCTGAGCCATTCTTTGATTCTACAAATAGCACCTACTTAACAGGCCTCTTCCTGCTGAAGAACTCTGAACTTTCAGATGAGGCAGTTGCTAGTTCTTAACTGATGGTTCACTCAGCAGTCCCTGTGTCTCTGCACATGCACAGCTGGATTTTAAGTCATTCAGAGCTGTATCAGGGAGCTCTGCCCCATTTTTTTTTACTCTTGATTGAATGTCAAACACAAGGAAAATACTTCCCAGAGCTAGACTGAAAGACATGAAGCAGTGCAAATGGAGTTGTGTATCCCAGATAGGTGTTTGAATCTGGAAGGCAGTTCTGTCCCCATCTTTTCTGCTTATCCATTTGCACTTCAAAGGTGGTCTCTCTATTTGGTTTGAAAGGCAAGTTTCAGAGATTACCTTATGAAGGGAGCCTACAAGAAGGCTGGAGAGGGACTTTTTACAGGAGGGTCCACAGACAGGACAAGGGGAAATGGATTTAGATTGAAGGAGAATCAGATTAGATTGGATCTTGGGAGGCAATTCTTCACCACGAGGGTGGCAAGACTCTGGAATGGATTGTCCAGAGTGGTTGTGGATGCTCCCTCCCTGGAGATGCTCTAGGCCAGGTTGGATGGGACCTGGAGTAACTTGCTCTGGTTGAGAAGCTTCCCTGCCCGTGGCAGGGGATTGGATTAGATGATCTCTGAGGTCTCTTCCAGCCTAGGCCATTCTGTGATCAGGATACTGAGAAGCTCTGCAGCCCTCCCCCTGGTTTTTTTCTATCTGCTGGTAGGTTTTTAGTGAGTGCAGTTGTTAAATCTGTGAGTTCTCCAAACTAACACCAGTGCTGTTGGACAGCTTTCAGCCGTGCATCCCGCCAGGACTACGGAGCAGTGGATCCTGGATTCACCATGCGGAGGAAGATGGAGCACTTGAGGGAGGAGAGGGAGCAGATAAGGCAGCTGCGCAATGTAGGTACCCCTGGGGACTGAGCTGGCTCTGTGGCACCCCTCCAGCCTCTGCCAGCAAGCTCTGCAGGTCCTCACAGCTGTACAGGGCTCTGTGGCACCCCTCCAGCCTCTGCCAGCGAGCTCTGCAGGTCCTCACAGCTGTACAGGGCTCTGTGGCACCCCTCCAGCCTCTGCCAGCGAGCTCTGCAGGTCCTCACAGCTGTACAGGGCTCTGTGGCACCCCTCCAGCCTCTGCCAGC
>WAAF01000696.1:41014-57147 GCA_013400475.1 Tricholaema leucomelas | reverse complement strand
CTTGCCCAAGTGCAAAGGCTCTTTGGCCACAGAGAGTCACCAACCAGATGGCATTTGCCAAACTGACCATAGGAGGTGAGCCCAGGGCTTGCTCACCCTTATTTGGGCAAGACACCAACAAGTACCTAAGCACCTGTGGGTCCCTGTTTATCACTTTGGGAGGGACATAATGGCCCAAGCCTTTGTTTTCCTCCTGCCCTTGCTTCCCCAATCAGCAGAAGGGTAGGGCAAGCCAGGACATCCCCAGGCCTGTTGGCCTGCCAGGACAATGGCATATCAGGGAAAAAAAACCTTCAATCCGGTGTTGAACAGAAATGTTTCTTTCTTCTGCATGCCATAAATTACTTCTCTCTTGGCAATCTCCTTGTAGCAAAGTGACAACTCTTACCCTGGCTCATTAATTCCTCCAGTGCTGAGCTCATTAAGCTGTCCTGAAACCCCAGGTAGGAGCTGCCAGGTTGTGCCTGAGACCTTTGCAGTAACAGCCTGGCTTCACACCCAGCCCTGGGACAGGGCAGCTGAGCACCTCAGCTTGCCAGCATGACCTGGGCACCTCACATCATCAGCCTCTGCAGCTCCCTCTAAGGAGGTTGAAGCCAGGTGGAGGTTGGTCTCATCTCATCCAACAAGTGACAGGACAAGAGGAAATGGCCTCAAGTTGTGCCAGCGGAGGTTCAGGTTGGATACTAGGAGAAATGTCTTCCCAGCAAGGGCTCTCAGGCACTGGCACAGGCTGCCCAGGGAGGTGCTGGAGTGCCCATCCCTGGCAGTGTAGATGTGGTGCTGAGGGATGTGGGTTAGTGGCAGTGGCTTAGCAGCAGTGGTGGCATTGTGAGCTCTGGGTGAGTGGTTGGACTTGGTGACCTCAAACGTCTCTTCCAAGCTCAACAGTTCCATGGTTCTGTGGTACCTGGGTGTGCTTCTGCTCAAATACTGATGCCTCTTCACTGTGCCAAGCCAGAGTATGCCTCCAGCTCAGGATGGGATGCACACACACGTGGAAAGGCCTGAAATTGTACCAGGGAGGCTTTAGGTTGGGTATCAGGAAAAATTCCTTCCCTGAAAGGGTTGCCAAGCCCTGGCACAGGCTGCCCAGGGAAGTGGTGGAGTTGCCATCCCTGGAGGGGTTTCAAAGCTGAGTAGAGATGGTGCTGAGAGCTGTGGTTTAGCGGTGGACTTGGCAGTGCTGGGTTAATGATTGGACTCTGTGACCTTCGAGGTCTTTTCTGACATAGCCTGCAGAAGAGGAGGCTCAGGACAGACCTCACTGCTGTCTACAACTACCTGAAGGGAGGTTGTAGCCAGGTGGGGGTTGGTCTCCTCCCAGGCAACCAGCAACAGGACAAGGGGACACAGCCTCAAGCTGTGCCAGGGCAGGTCTAGGCTGGATGTGAGGAGGAAGTTCCTGGCAGAGAGAGTGATTGGCATTGGAATGGGCTGCCCAGGGAGGTGGTGGAGTCACTGTCCCTGGAGGTGTTCAAGAAAAGCCTGGATGAGGCATTTAGTGCCATGGTCTGGTTGACTGGATAGGGCTGGGTGCTCTAGGTTGGACTGGCTGAGCTTGGAGGTCTCTTCCATCCTGGTTGAGTCTATGATCCTATGATTGTTAAGAAAATCAAGTCCTACCAGCACTTGTGGCACAGGGTTCCCAGGTGGGCAATGCCAGGGTCACCAACAGCCCCTCATGGCTTCACCTGGCCACTGCCAGCAGCTGCTCTCCCACCCATCCCTTCCCACAGGCACAGCTGAGGACACACACAGGGAGCAGCCGCCAGGGGCCGTGTGCCAGGCTCATGTCCCCGGACAGCTGTGCTGCATGTCGCTGTCAGGAGGGTGCAGGCTGAGATGTTTCTGGAGGAGAGCAGCCTGAGGAAAAGGCTTTCCAGACAAGTGCATTGGGCAGAGGTACAAGCAAGAGCCAGCCAGGCCCAGCTCCTCCCCAGCCTGCATCTGCAGAAAGCTGACAGCGCTGTCTGAGAGGCAAGAGCATGAGCTCATCAGGAGGCACTTTGTCAGGAGGCTGATGGTGCAAAGCTGCGTGGCCAGAGCCTGTCAGCTCCCCTGGGAATGACACCTGCCGTTTGGAGGCAGTCCAGGCACCGGCCAGGCTCTTTGCAGCACCCCAGAAAGACACAGCCTGACTTACGTGTGGCATTCAGCATCCTCCTCCCAGGGAGCTGAACCAGCAGCCCTCGCAGCCTGCTTGCTCCAGGAGCCTGGCGTCGGGAGCTCGGCCAGGGAACGTCCTTGGAGAAGAAAAAGCACTGAAAGTGCTTAATGAGAGCGTTCAGATGGGAGGGGGTGGGGTGGGGCGGTGCAAAGCAGCTCATTTCTCAAGCTGAAAAAAAACCCAGCGCCCAGAATTACTGTTTGCCAGCCAGGACCAGCAGCAGCCAGGGCTGCAGACAGCCTGGCTCGGGGCTGCCGGTGCCGGGGAGCAGGCTGCAGGGCTCTGCTCTGATTTCCCGGGGTATTTAGGGCTTTGTTCTGCACTTGATGAACTTGCTCGAGGTCATGTTGTAGGCAAAAGCTGGCGATGCAGCCCTCCCCTCCCTCCCCCAGCTGCAATGCTGCCTTCACCAGCGAGGGGCTGCAGCCTGCTCGGCTGGTGCAGAGCAGCACTTGGATGGTTCAAAGCCGTTTCCTAGTTTGTGAGGTCTGGAGAGGATCAACCCCGCGGCTGGTGACAGCAGCGTAGCTCTGGCAGGGCTGGCACTGCCTCCCTGCCTCCTCCCTGCACGGACAGACAGGAAAGCACAGCCTGGCACCAACGGAGCCGCTGCTGGCACCGAGGGTCCACTGCCTCCTGTGTCACAGAATCATAGAATGGCCAGAAGGGACCTCCACAGATCACCCAGCCCAAGCCCCTGCCAAAGCCCTGGGGCAAGTCACACAGGAACACATCCAGGTGGGACTTGAAAATCTCCAGAGGAGACTCCACAACCTCTCTGGGCAGCCTGCTCCAGGGCTCCTGCACCCTCACACCAAAGCTTTTCCTCATGTTGAGGTGGATCTTCCTGGGTTACATTTTCCCTTGTCCTATCACAGGGCACCACTGCAAAGAGCCTGGCCCCTGCTTCTTGACACCCACCCCTCAGGTATTTATAGACAGTGATCAGAGCCCCTCTCAGCCTTCTCTTCTCTAGGGTCAACAGCCCCAGGGCTCAGCCTGGCATTTCAGGCCCTTCATCATCCTCACAGCCTCTGCTGGACATTCTCTGGTATATCCTTGTCCCCCCTGAACTGAGGAGCCCAGAGCTGTGGTCCGCTCCAGCTGTGGTCCGCTCCAGCTGTGGTCCACTCCAGCTGTGGTCTCACCAGGGCAGAGCAGACAGGAAGGAGAACTTACCTTGACCTTCTGGCCATGCTCTGAATGCACCCCAGGATACCATCGCTGCACCCCTGCTCCCTGGGTGAGGCTGGCTTTGTCGGTGCCAGGAAAGGATGCTCTTGCCCCTGCCCGTGCCACAGTGGGACATGGACACAGGATGCTGTGGGGAGAGTGCTGAGGCTCATGCCTGGGCTAGCTGTTGTCTATGGACTGGCAGCTCTCCAGGACCATCTGCCTCATCCTTCAGGCTTTTCTCATCTCCTGCTTTTTGCTTTTCTAATCTCTTCTCCAATATTTAATCCCACGCCAAACTCTTTGCCATCCTCTTAGAATTCTGCAGATCTCTTCATTGATTATTATTAATTTCAGCCTGGCTGTGTGATCAGGAAGCATTCTGAATCTCTCTGGATTCAATCTTCACACCTTGAGCCACCACCACGTTCCCATCGCTTAAAACATGAGGTCTTCACAGGTTATGCCAGCTGATACAGCTGTTTGCATGCCTGCAAGAGAGAAAACAACCCTCCACCAGACAGAGCTCTGTCATGAAGGAGAAGGGATGGCACAGCAGGAGCAGAGGCAGCAGCTGAGAGTCTCCACCCTGTGCTGTGCCTTGAAGTAGTGCTGATGGCTGACCTGAGCTGGCCTTGCACGTGTGACAGGATCTAGTTGCTCTTCTACGGCCATGAGTGAAAGGCTTTGGCACCCTCCATCAGCACTGCAACAGCCGAAGGCTGGCACAGCACAAGAAGGGCATGGAACTGTTAGGGTCTATAGGAGACCATGAAGATCAGAGGGCTGGAGACCCTCCCCTATGGGGACAGGCTGGGAGAGTTTGGGCTGTTCAGCCTGGAGAAGAGAAGGATAAAAGGAGACCTTAGAGCAGCCTTCCAGTACCTGAAGGGGGCTGCAGGAGAGCTGAGGAGGGACTTTTGACAGGGGCTGGGAGTGCCAGGATGAGGGACAATGGCTTTGAGCTGGAGATGAGGAAGAAATTCTTTAGAGTGGGGGTGGGGAGACACTGGCACAGGTTGACCAGAGATGTACTGGGTGCCTCATCCCTGGAGGTGTTGAAGACCAGGTTGGATGAGGCTTTGAGCAACCTGGGCTGGTGGGAGGTGTCTCTGCCCATGGCAGGTGGTTGGAACTGGGTGATCTCTAAGGTCCCTTCCAATCCAAACCAATCCACAATTCTAAGGTGTGTGACCAGGCTGTGTGGATCTCTGGGGTCCTCCATCACACTTCCAGCAGTCAGGCAGCAGCCACCAGGCCTGGCATCACCCACCAAGTCTCAGCATGATGGGAAGGGGGAGGAAAAGAAAACTGTTCCCCTGTGCATGGAGGTTGTGCACCGAGAGTAGGGAAAATTGATCTCTGGCTGCTGAGCCTCTCTTGCACTTTGTGTTGCTGCAAGGAATAAAGGAATAAGGAAGCTTAACCTTGAGCAAGGCAAAGACAGCAAGAAAACAAAAGCTTTCCCCATCAGGATGATTTCTGCCTGGAGCAGAACCCCAGCAGTAGTTTGAGGAGAGGAGGCACTGGGACTGCTTTTGCTCCTGTGCTTCAGTGTCAGATCCATGAGGATCCTGCAGCACTTTGCTTTTCCTGCTCACTCAGCAGGTCTGGAGGGAAGGGGAAGAGGGTGTGTGGCTGCCAAGGTTCCTAGACAAGCCTCAGGCCGTGAGGCTACCACATGCCTACACACCAGTCTTGCCCAGGGGATGTCACTTGAGCCACAGCAAAACTCATCTCCTGCTCTTCTTGAAGCAGCCATGACCTGGTGCCAAAGCCTGGCTCTGTCCAGGCCAGGGACCTCCCGAGCTGCACAAGTTGGGAGTAGGAGATGAGGAGCAAAGTGCTGAAGTGTCACTTTGATTCAGAGTGGAGAGAGAAGGTGCTCAAGGGCCCCTCTCCCATCTTCTACGACAAGGGCTGAGCATTGTCCTCCCCAAGAGCATGAGACTTTTGCCCCAGACGCCAGCAGCAGCAGCTCAGAATCCGGACCTGACTCCCTTAGCTCAGCAACTGCCAGATGAAAGCTAAATTCCACACCAAGAAGGGGAGTCTGAAGGATCATCCTGCTCCTAGCAACACACCATGAGCTGTTCCAGTCCCAGCTTCAGCTACCTGCAACCCAAGGGACACTCATTTCATCAGGCAGCCTTCCAGCCCCACCCTGACCAAGCTGCCCAACAGCAGCAGGCAGAGCTGTGACAGCGCCAGGCATCTGTGACCGGGGCTGCAGGGGCACCGCTGTGACCCAGCGCTGCACCAGGGCAGCAAAGCTGTCACTGCAGCCCCCGGCAAGATCTGCAGGAGAAGTGCTCCAACGTTTGGTGTGTCCTGTGGAAGATGCAAGCTGGTGAGGATGGAGGTGGAGGGAGGCAGAGAAGTGAGACAGCTTGGGCTGGGGCACATCGTTGCTCCCTGCTCCTGCCTGGCTCTGCAGCCCTGTGCCAGGCCGGGCCAGGCTGGTGGTGAGTGCCTGAGACTCCTTATCCTCGGTCACCATCTGATGGCCATTCACTGCCGGCAGGAAGGGAATCTTGCCAGCACGGCAGCCCCGGAGCCTGGCGGGGGGGCACTGGGTTCCGCCAGCAACGGTGCCAATGCAGACGGGCCGGGAGGGCACCAGCTGCAGCCCTGGGGTGCCCAAACCCATGTGAACCCCCAGGGAAGGGCAATCGGGGCAGAGCAGTGCTCGTGGAGACAGCACACGCGAGGCTGCGGGCAGGCAGGGCTGGCACCTGGCCAGGACCAAGGCTGGCAGGCTGAGGACAGCCCAGCACCCTCACCTCCCACAGCACCCACACCTCTAACAGCACCCTCCCCTCCCACAGCACCCTCCCCTCCCACAGCCCCCTCCCCTCCCACAGCACCCTCCCCTCCCACAGCCCCCTCCCCTCCCACAGCACCCTCCCCTCCCACAGCCCCCTCCCCTCCCACAGCACCCTCCCCTCCCACAGCCCCCTCCCCTCCCACAGCACCCTCCCCTCCCACAGCCCCCTCCCCTCCCACAGCACCCTCCCCTCCCACAGCCCCCTCCCCTCCCACAGCACCCTCCCCTCCCACAGCCCCCTCCCCTCCCACAGCACCCTCCCCTCCCACAGCCCCCTCCCCTCCCACAGCACCCTCCCCTCCCACAGCCCCCTCCCCTCCCACAGCACCCTCCCCTCCCACAGCCCCCTCCCCTCCCACAGCACCCTCCCCTCCCACAGCCCCCTCCCCTCCCACAGCACCCTCCCCTCCCACAGCCCCCTCCCCTCCCACAGCACCCTCCCCTCCCACAGCCCCCTCCCCTCCCACAGCACCCTCCCCTCCCACAGCCCCCTCCCCTCCCACAGCACCCTCCCCTCCCACAGCCCCCTCCCCTCCCACAGCACCCTCCCCTCCCACAGCCCCCTCCCCTCCCACAGCACCCTCCCCTCCCACAGCCCCCTCCCCTCCCACAGCACCCTCACCTCCCACAGCCCCCACACCTCTAACAGCACCCTCACCTCCCACCGCACCCTCACCTCTAACAGCACCCTCACCTCCGTCTCACACCACCCTCACCTCTCACAGCACCCTCACCTCCCATAACACCCCCACATCCCATAGCACCCTCAGTCTCACACCACCCTCACCTCCCACATCCTTTGCCCAGCACCCAGTTTCACAGCAGCTGTGCCCAGGCTGATAAAAGCCTTTAATCATCACAGAACCAGGGAGTGCACTGAGTTGGAAGGGACCCTCCAAGGTTACATTGCTCAATCCCCTTGGAGGCAGCAGGGACATCCCCAGGTGGCTCAGGGCATCAAGTCTGACGCTGAGTGACCTCAACCACATCCCTGGGCAACCTGTTCCAGTATTTCACCACTCTCATTGTGCAGAACTTCCTCCCAATGGCCAACCTAAACCTGCCCTGCTCTGGCTTCAAACTATTGCCTCACAACCTGTCACTACAAACCCTTCTGAACAGTCCCTCCCCAGCCTTCCTGGGGGTCCCCTGCAGATGTTGAAAAGCTGCTCCAAGGTCTCCCCAGAGCCTTCTCTTCTCCAGGCAACTTAGAAATCTGCCTCTGCTGCCCAGGCTGAGTGCTAATGCAGCACAGACCTAAATACAGTTCTAATGCCAAAGCTTAAAGGATTTCCCATCATTGAGCAAGGCTGGCAGAGGGGTGAGAGCCTTTGGGGGGGGGAGAACTGAAGCCCATTGCTCCCTCCCCAGCACTGCCCAACCCTGCTGGTCCAAATCTGGCTGTAGCCCCCACCCCTGGACTGTGCAATGTGGGGAATTAAAAAGGCCTTCCAATGCCTTCTCCTGCTCAGCAGAGCCCAAACTTGCTCTCCTTACCCTCCACAAAATCCCCTTGATCCATGCAGTAGCACAAACGGCATCACCACTGGTGAACTCCTGCCTTCCCCTGTCACTCCCCACCCTCCTGCTGCAGGTGCTGCCAGGGCCCTGCCTGCCTCTGCCCATCCCAAACTCCCACCATGGCACACAATGGGGTCAGGGGGGCAGGACCAGGCTGGCAGAGCCCAAAGGATGCTGTGAGCAGGGAGGTTGCAGGCTGCATTTGCTCCTCCTGCACGCTCTGACATCAAGGGGCTGGGGTGGCTGCCAGCACCACAGTCCCCAGCAGATCCAGGGACTGACCTTTGTGTTATCCCTACCCTGGCACTGCTGCATGCCAGCTCAGGGAGCAGCAGTGCTTTAATGGGCAACCTTCTGGGGCTGCTCACCCTGGGGCTGCTGCATGCCGCCTCTGAGAAGTGTCATGGGTGACCTTCACACAACCACAGGGTGGTGGGGGTTGGAAGGGACCTCTGGACAGCATCAAGTCCAACCCCTGCCAGAGCAGAATCTCCTAAAGCAGGTCACACAGAAACACATCTGGGTGGGTCTTGAAAGTCTCCAGAGGTGGAATCATAGAATCATAGAATCAACCAGGTTGGAAGAGACCTCCAAGCTCATCCAGTCCAACCTAGCACCCAGCCCTATCCAGTCCTGAGGAGAGGGACTTGGGGGTGCTGCTGGACCAGAAGCTCCACAGGAGCCAGCAGTGTGCACTTGCAGCCCAGAAAGCCAAGCAGAGCCTGGGCTGCAGCAGCAGAAGTGTGGCCAGCAGGGCCAGGGAGGTGATTCTCCCCCTCTGCTCTGCTCTGCTGAGACCCCACCTGGAGTGCTGCATGAGTGGGATGATGGTGGAAGGATGCTGCCTCAGCAGCGGCAGGGGAGAGACAAGCTGTCAGCACCTTCCCATCTGGGAGAGCAGCCAGGAGGCAGGCTGCAGTGTGGGCCGAGAGTAGCTGGGCCAGGGGCCACCAGCGACTCTCTCCAATGGACCCCAGGGCTTGCCAAGCTTGTGGATTTGCACACAATGTGCAAACGTGGGGGAGAGCCACCCAAAGGCAGGGAGGGTGCGAGAAAACGAGAGCCGGGAAAAGGCAGGAGCTGTCCTAAAGCAGGGACAGTTCAAACTGGAAACTGTCATGGCAGGGACCTGTCCTGTTGGGAGCTCTGTCAAGGCGGGAACTCTGTCAAGGCAGGAACCTGTCCTGTTGGGAGCTCTGTCAAGGCGGGAACTCTGTCAAGGCAGGAACCTGTCCTGTTGGGAGCTCTGTCAAGGAGGGAACTCTGTCAAGGCAGGAACCTGTCCTGTTGGGAGCTCTGTCAAGGCAGGAACTCTGTCAAGGCAGGAACCTGTCCTGTTGGGAGCTCTGTCAAGGAGGGAACTCTGTCAAGGCAGGAACCTGTCCTGTTGGGAGCTCTGTCAAGGAAGGAACTCTGTCAAGGCAGGAACCTGTCCTGTTGGGAGCTCTGTCAAGGAGGGAACTCTGTCAAGGCAGGAACCTGTCCTGTTGGGAGCTCTGTCAAGGAGGGAACTCTGTCAAGGCAGGAACCTGTCCTGTTGGGAGCTCTGTCAAGGAGGGAACTCTGTCAAGGCAGGAACCTGTCCTGTTGGGAGCTCTGTCAAGGAGGGAACTCTGTCAAGGCAGGAACCTGTCCTGTTGGGAGCCCTTTCAAGGCAGGAACTCTGTCATGGCAGGAACCTGTCCTGTTGAGAGCTCTGTCAAGGAGGGAACTCTGTCAAGGCAGGAACCTGTCCTGTTGGGAGCTCTGTCAGGGAGGGAACTCTGTCAAGGCAGGAACCTGTCCTGTTGGGAGCTCTGTCAAGGAGGGAACTCTGTCAAGGCAGGAACCTGTCCTGTTGGGAGCTCTGTCAAGGAGGGAACTCTGTCATGGCAGGAACCTGTCCTGTTGGGAGCCCTTTCAAGGCAGGAACTCTGTCATGGCAGGAACCTGTCCTGTTGGGAGCTCTGTCAGGGAGGGAACTCTGTCAAGGCAGGAACCTGTCCTGTTGGGAGCTCTGTCAAGGCAGGAACTCTGTCAAGGCAGGAACCTGTCCTGTTGGGAGCTCTGTCAGGGTGGGAACACTTTCAAAGAGGGAGCTCTTTCAAGGCAGGAACTCTTTCAAGACAGGAGCTCTTTCAAGGCGAGGGCTCTGCCAAGGCAGGAACAATGCCAGGCAGGGATCTGTCCTGTCAGGAGCTCTGTCAAGGTGGGAACTCTTTCAAAGAAGGAGCTCTTTCAAGGCAGAAACTCTTTCAAAGTGGGAACACTTTGAAGGCAGAGGTTCTACCAAGGTGGGAACTATGTCAAAGCAGAGACTTGTCCTGTCAGGAGCTCTGTCAAGGAGGGAACTTTTTCAAGGAGGGAACTCTGTCAGGGTGGAAGCTCTGTCCTGTTGGGAGCTCTGTCAAGGCGGGGACCTGTCTTGTTGGGAACTCTTTCAAGGCAGGAACTCTGTCATGGCAGGGACCTGTCCTGTTGGGAGCTCTGTCACAGCAGGAACTCTGGCTAGGTGGGAACTCTGTCATGGCAGGAACCTGTTCTGTCGGGAAGTCTGTCATGGTGGGCCCCTCGTGGCTTCTTCCCTTGCTCTATTTCTCCTTTGCTACACAAAGCGCCCGTGTGCCGTGTTATACCGGGCAGGGAGCAGACAAAGCGCCCGTGTGCCGCGTTATACCGGGCAGAGAGCAGACAAAGCGCCCGTGTGCCGTGTTATACCGGGCAGAGAGGAGACAAAGCGCCCGTGTGCCGTGTTATACCGGGCAGGGAGCAGACAAAGCGCCCGTGTGCCGTGTTATACCGGGCAGGGAGCAGACAAAGCGCCCGTGTGCCGCGTTATACCGGGCAGGGAGCAGACAAAGCGCCCGTGTGCCGCGTTATACCGGGCAGGGAGCAGACAAAGCGCCCGTGTGCCGTGTTATACCGGGCAGGGAGCAGACAAAGCGCCCGTGTGCCGCGTTATACCGGGCAGGGAGCAGACAAAGCGCCCGTGTGCCGTGTTATACCGGGCAGGGAGCAGACAAAGCGCCCGTGTGCCGTGTTATACCGGGCAGGGAGCAGACAAAGCGCCCGTGTGCCGTGTTATACCGGGCAGGGAGCAGACAAAGCGCCCGTGTGCCGTGTTATACCGGGCAGGGAGCAGACAAAGCGCCCGTGTGCCGTGTTATACCGGGCAGGGAGCAGACAAAGCGCCCGTGTGCCGTGTTATACCGGGCAGGGAGCAGACAAAGCGCCCGTGTGCCGTGTTATACCGGGCAGGGAGCAGACAAAGCGCCCGTGTGCCGTGTTATACCGGGCAGGGAGCAGACAAAGCGCCCGTGTGCCGTGTTATACCGGGCAGGGAGCAGACAAAGCGCCCGTGTGCCGTGTTATACCGGGCAGGGAGCAGACAAAGCGCCCGTGTGCCGTGTTATACCGGGCAGGGAGCAGACAAAGCGCCCGTGTGCCGCGTTATACCGGGCAGGGAGCAGACAAAGCGCCCGTGTGCCGCGTTATACCGGGCAGGAAGGCCCCAACCATCCACCAGCCCAATTCCAGCGTGGGCTTCCACTCGGGTCGGTCCTCCTGTGGCACAGGCCTTTGGCTGTTCCCCCTTCAAGCCCGCAGCGGCAGGGTAAAGCAGGTTTTTGTGCCGCCTTCTCCCCATTCAACCCCCAGAGATGTAGACAGGTGGGGAGAAGGGCGGAATTTGGCGTTCTCTACAACACCTCAGAGGCCTCCCAGGCCATTCCCAGGGATCCTGTTTTTTGGGGATGTGCTGCCATTTCGGAGGTGTACTTGAAGCAGGGTCCCCCCTGGGCTGGAAGGGGTGAGTTGGTCCATCCAAGCAGCACCAGCTCAGAGCAAAAGCAGAAGGCTGCAGTCTGCTCTTACGGTGCCCCAGGGCCTGATGCTCCCGTGAAGAGTTAACCAGCTGCTGGTGCTGGAGAGGGTATTTTGGATCCACAGCTCATGGGGAATTAGCCAAACCTTCCTCTCTCCAGCCTCTCTTTTTCTCATAGTACACAGATCAAACTGATCCAGCACTAAGTCCAGACTGAACAAAAGCTGACTTGGGACCACAGGGGCCCATGTGAATATGGAGCAAGCCTTGAAAAATAGATCTCATCCCATGTTTCCCACTAAAGATTCCACACCCAAGGGCCAAATGGAGATATTTTGTTACCCCTGGCTTGCCCAGTGGGTAGGCAGATGGGTGCTATGGTGTTTCCAAACAGCACGAGCTTATGCACCACCTCTGTGCTTTGCTCAGGTCCTGTAACCCATCTTCATCTGCAAAGCACTTTGCAGCAGCTCCTCCTCTGATGGGCCCCAGGTGAACCCCCACAATCCTGGCCCAAGGATGTTGTAACTCCCACAATCCTGGCCCAAGGATGCTTTTTGGCCTTGAAACATAGTTTAAAGTCTGTTGTTACTGGGCTAGCCTTGAGTTTGGATACCAGTGTGGGGCTCCCACCTCCAACTCTCCCCATGGGGGATGCTTCTCCTGGGTGGAATGGGTATCCCCCAGCAGCCAAGGCTCAGCACTTAAAATTGGAGCATGGTTTCAGCTGCAAGGTCATTCAGTCCAACCATCAACCCAGCACCACCATGGCCACTAAACTATGTTCCAAAATGCCATGGCCACAGGTTTCCTGAACACCTCCAGGGATGGGGACTCCACCACCTCCCAGCAGCCTGTGCCAATCCCTGACCACTCTTGCCCCAAGGACATTTTCCCTCATCTCCACCCTAACTCTCCCCTGGCACAATTTCAGGCCATTTCCTCTCCTATCACCTGATACTAGGAAGAAGAGCCCAGCCCCCACCTCACTGCAACCTTCTTTCAGGAGCTGTAAAGAGCAATGAGATCTCCCCTCAGCCTCCTCTTCTCCAGGCTAAACCCTCCCAGCTCCCTCTCCCCAGCCCTGTTCTCCAGACCCTTTCTCAGCTTTGTTGCCCTTCTCTGGATCTACACCAGTCTCTTAATGTCCTTTTTGTAGTGAGGGATCCAAAACTGAGCTCAGTGCTCAAGGTGTGGCCTCAGCAGTGCTGAGCACAGGAGCACGAACACGGCTCAGAGGAAAGCATCCCTGGCAAGCCCCCAGCCCCTTCCTGCAGCGAGAGCAAAGCAGGAGAAGGCTGGCAGGCAATGGAACCCCAGAGCCACTGAGGGAGGAGCTCGTCCCCCACAAGTTGCTCTGCTGGAGACAGTTTCAGTTGCCCATTGTTTCGGGAACAGCTCAGGCAGGTGACTGTGCCATGGGAGGAGGCAGGAGCCATTTATAGATAAAAGCCGTCGGTGGCCCTGACACACAAACGGAGTCTATTAACCTGCAAGGAGAAGTCAGGGGAACAGGCTGAGGAAAAAGAAACAGTTACATAACTGGTCCTGGACTTGCTTTGTCTTTTCTCAAAGTCAAAGGCTTGTCCTACTAAGTGTGATGGGGAGGAGGAGTGCCAGCACAGCCTTCTCCTGCAGTATCTCCTTGCTGCACCACTCCTGCCCCAGACAGCTCTCACAGACCTGCATCTCCTCAGACACCTATTTTCAAACTCAGGACTTCCCCCTCCAAGGCAGAGCTTTTACCTCCTTTGGGAGAAAGGCCAAGGATTCCTCCCGTGCTGTCTGCTCCCCTGCCTTGCATTGGCATCAGACTCCTCTTGCTGCCCCATCTGGGCTCACCCATCACCCTGGTGTCACAGCAGCCTGGGTGCCGAGGCTGGAACACTACCAGGGTGTTAGTGGAGTTGCATCTTCAGGGGCTGCCTGAGGTCATCCTCTGCTGCCCATGAGAGGAGTGATGCTGCATGGCCGCACTCCCCATCTGGACCCAACATGTGCTGAGACTGGCCAGAGGAAAGCTGAAGCTTTTGAGGAGTGAGTGGCAGTGCACAGGTAAGAGCCCCCTCTCAGACAGTGCTGCTGGCACATGGGTGGGGACCAGCATGGCAACCCTGCTGAGCAATTTCCTTACCTCTAAATCTATGCATCATTACTGAAGGAAAAACCCAAATTCCTCAGGAAGGGATTTTCTCTTGCAGAAGCCAGGGCTGATGAGGAACAGCTGAATGAGCTGGAGTTGTGTAGGCTTCCAAAGAGGAGGCTGAGGGAAGACTTCATCACCCTCTGCAACCCCCTGACAGGAGACTGGAGTGTGCTGAGTGTTGGTGTATCAAGGGATAGAGCAAGAGAAAGTAGCCTGAAGTGGTGCCAGGGGAGGTTTGGGTTTGATACTAGGAAAAATGTCTTCCTCAAAAGGCTTCTCAGCACTGGAACAGGCTGCCCAGGGGGGTGGTGGAGTCACTGTCCCTGGGGGTGCTTGGAAGACTCATGGATGTGGTGCTGAGGGATGTGGCAGTGGTTTACCAGTAGCAAGCTCTAGGAGAGTGGTTGGATCCAGTGGTCATCATCAGATCTCAAATATCATCAGATCTCAAAGGTCTCTTCCACCCTCAACAGTTCTCAGACCAGCTCAAGCTCAGCTGTGGAGGCTTCATACACACACAGAATCACAGCAACATTCAGGTTACAAAAGCCCCTCAGGAGCACCATGTCCAACTACATCCCTACTCTGCAAGGTGCACCCTAAACCATGTCCCTAAGCACCACATCCAAATGACCCTTAAACACATCCAGGGGTGGTGACTCCACCACCTCCCTGGGCAGCTCATTCCAGTCCCTGACCACTCTCTCCATGAAAAACTGCTTCCTAATGTCCAGTCTAAACCTCCCCAGTGGCAGATTGAGGCCATTCCCTCTTGTTCTATCACTACCTGTGAGATGAGACCAGCAGCAACCTCTCCACAACCTCCTTTCAGGCAACTGTAGACAGCTTCAGGCAACATTGAGGCATTCCCAGGCGGCAGCAGTGTGATCCTGGCAGCACAGCCCGGGGTGAGCAGGGCATTTGGAGGAGAGGAGCTGGGGAATCCAGGCTGCTGCCAAAGGGAGCTTTACTGCTGTGCTGCTGCAGGGGGACATTCAAAAGCTATGTGCCCTGGTGGCCAAGAAGGCCAATGGGATCCTGGGGTGCATTAAGAGGAGTGTGTCCAGCAGATCAAGGGAGGTTCTCCTTCCCCTCTACTCTGCCTTGGTGAGACTTCATCTTGAGTACTGCCTTCAGTTTTGGGCTCCCCAGTTGCAGAGGGACAGGGATCTGCTGGAGAGGGTCCAGTGGGGGGCTACAAGGCTGATGAGGGGACTGGAGCACTGCCTGATGAGGAGAGGCTGAGGGACCTGGGGCTGCTTAGTCTGGAGAAGAGAAGACTGAGAGGAGATTTAATCAATGTTTATAAAGATGAGGGCTGGGAGTCGGGGGGGGGACGGGACGGACACAGGCTCTGCTCACTGCTTCCTGGGGTAGGACAAGCAGCAATGGATGGAAGCTGCAGCACAGGAGGTTCCAGCTCAACACAAGGGGAAACTTCTTTCCTGTAAGGGTCCCAGAGCCCTGGCACAGGCTGCCCAGAGAGGCTGTGGAGTCTCCTTCTCTGGAGCCTTTCCAGGCCTGTCTGGATGTGTTCCTGTGTGCCCTGAGCTAGATTGTGTGGTCCTGCTCTGGCAGGGGGGTTGGACTGGATGATCTCCTTGGGTCCCTTCCAACCCCTGACATCCTGTGCAAAGGGAATCTGACACAAACACTGGAAGAGAAAAATTAATCCACACATCACTGTGCCACAAAAGCTGGAGGCCTTCAAGCTGAGAGCCCATTTATTCTCCACAGTTATCTTCAAATGCACAGCTCTGATCTCCTCTCTAATCACATCACAGGCAGGGTCAGGAAGGAGGCACGGAAAAATAACAGCCCGAGCAGAGCAGAGCAGAGCAGAGCACGTGCAGCCTAGCAGCTCTAAGGCACGAGAGAAAGCAAAAGGCAGCTTCTGGAAAGGTTTTTGCTCTTTTTATTTGTCTAAAATACAAATGTCTTTCTCGTGTCAGTCACTTCAACAGGAGAGGCCAAACGCATCCGATAAAAAGGAGGCACTGGCTACAGAAGTCAAAATACCAAAGCTGTTTGCTGAAAGGAAAATGTATTCTGTTGCTCTCCACTTGAGAGAGAATACGGAATCAGAGTCGTGAGTGAGCCATCCGCTGGCTTGGGGCTCTTCCTTGTTCTCTTGGGTGGTGGTTTGGTTAAACATCAGAACCTCTGAAGCTGGGAAAAGTCCTGTGAAAGGCAAAGAAACCAACCCCAAACAAAAGCAAAACTATTCCTGTGGGGATATGGAGCCAGGAAAAAGTGAAAACAGGAGGAAAAAAGGTGAGAATTGGATACAGTTTATTAAAGGACTTAATAAAGCAACTCAAATAATAAACAAGAGCAAACCGAAATAAAAGGAAAAATAAAGCGCAAAAGAGAATCAAAACACAACAAAATAAAGGTAAAAATAAATAGAACAAAACCAAACATCAAAATAAAGTTAAAAATAAGCAAAACAAAATAACAAATTAATAAAATAAAATAAAATAAAATAAAATAA
>WAAF01000696.1:0-31277 GCA_013400475.1 Tricholaema leucomelas | reverse complement strand
TCTTCTTTTTCATTTCTTTGTTTCATTTCATTCATTTTCTTTTTTTTATTTTGTTTTTTTTTCTCATTTTCATTTTTATTAAATTCTTTTTGTTTCCTTTTTCTTTTCTTGCTTTTTTCCTTCCTTTTCTTTAAACACATTTACAAATCACCTCTAAATTTTGCCAGCAATATAAAAACTGTTGTGGCACCTAATATAACTACCCTGAACATCCCTCATTGGACCTCTTTAATAAAAAATAATCCTTAAATGCATTTTTTTTCCCTCTCTCTCTTTCCTTTCTCTTTTTTTTTTCAGTGCTTTAAATGTGACTTGAAAACAGCTGTATTCTAAGTTTACATTCTATGCACATCTATGCCAGATGTTTTAAGTAGATAAATAAAAGAGGAGGTTAACATCAAAGTGTCAAAGATATACAAAACTCCCATTTTAGCACTGAAACACCCCCCCCACAACCAACCCCCTTCCAAACCCCCTCCAACTCATAAAGCCATACAAGCTTGAACGCATCCTTTCAGGCTTAGAAGAAGATCAGCTCTGTTCTTTAGTTGAGGCACTGGCACAGGTTGTGCAAAACCCATTTTTTGACACACAAATCATTTCAAACAGGAAGTACTCAAATCCACTTCTTTTTTTTTTTTTTTCCCTTTTCCTTTTTTTTCTTTTTCCTTCTCTTTTTTTTTTTTTTTTCCACTAACAATGTTATGGTTTTTGGGAAACAGAAACTCAGCGGTGAAAAGAAGAGGGATGAGGTCGCCGGCGTCAGTCGGAGGCACTGATGTCAGGCAACGCTGCTGCTTGTGAATGCAGGTGATGGGTGGGGGGGACACATATCTGTGGCCACCAAGGGCTGGTAAAACATTGCAGGGGTGGGGTGGTGGTTGCAGAGAGGGTGTTGGGGAGTGGCTCTCTCTCTCAGGGTTTGATTCAAAGCCTGCTGAAATGAACAGAGATTCCTTCTCTCTTGAGGCCTTTCTGAGCTGGGTTCTTGGCTCCCTGTAGGTCTTCATAGGCAGATGGTCAAGAGATTGCTCTGGGCCCTAGGTGCCCTTTCCATCACTTGTGGTCCATGGAGGTACATGTCTAGCAAACTATCTGTGCTCACACTGGAGGAGAAGGGCGAAGAGAAGTCTCTAACCAAGGCCAAGGAACTTGGAAAAGCAAAGGGCATCTGGCTGTCAGAATGTGGCACCCTACGGGACCACTGTGGGCCAGTAGGCAGCTGGCACCCAGACTCTGGGAGCTGGCCTCTCCCTTGCTTCTGCTTGCCAGAATTTGGCACCCTACAGGACCACTGTGGGCCAGTAGGAAGCTGGCCCCCAGATTCTGGGAGCTGGCCTCTCCCTTGCTTCTGTTTGTCCTCATTTGGCACCCTACAGGACCACTGTGGGCTGGCAGGGAGATGGCACTCAGACTCTGGGAGCTGGCCTCTCGCTGGCTTTCAGCAACAGCCCTGAGGTTTCACTTAAACTTGAGGAAAAACTTTGCTGTGAGGATGCCGGAGCCCTGGAGCAGGATGCCCAAAGAGGTTGTGGAGTCCCCGTCTCTGGAGGCTTTTCCAAAGCAACTTGGGACACATTCCTGTGCAATCTGCTCTGGGTGACCCTGCCCTGGCAGGGCAGTTGGACTGGATGATCACCAGAGGTCCCTTCCTGCCTCTAACACTCTGTGATTCTGTGTGATTCTACGGAGCTTGTGGAATTCCAGCAGCAAATCCATCTTCCACAATGCCAGTCATACTGCAGAGCGATGACAGAGATGAACTTGGCTGCTTCCTTGAGCAAAATGCAGCCTGCAGCCAGGTCCTTCAGCAGCACAGCACAAGGACAGGCTGGGCTGTCCAGGGGGCATGGGCTGGAGATGGTTTTCTTCGTGCATATGAGAAGGAGGTACTGAGAACTAGCCCTTGTTGTGTGGAAAACACTGCTCTTGTTCTAGTGGGAGGTGCCCCTGCCTATGGCAAGGGGGTTGGAACTGGATGATCTTTGAGGTCCTTTCCAACCTAAACCATTCTGTGAGTCTATAATCAAGTAGAAGGTGCCAAAAGAAACCCACTGACCTACAAGAGCTCCACGAAGATGGATGCTTGGCTACGGGAGAAAGCTTATGCTGAGCTTTTTCCCTGCCTTGTTACTGCTGGGTTTGCTTTAAAGGGCCAGAGGATCACAGAGCAAAAAGCCATCACCTGCTGATGCAAAATGGTGCTTACAGGATCGGTGCATGCTGATGAACATTCATCAAGAGCCACGGGAGAGTTCAGGTTGAAATGTTCCAGCCTGCTTAGTGCAGAAAAGCCCCTGGGCATGGTATTGCCCAGTCTGGGCTGAGCCGTGGCTACGGGCTCCAGCTAACAGTTGGCATTTGCTCCTCTCCAGCTCGAGGAGTCTTTGCCCAGCTGCAGCTGCCTCACTTCACCTTTCCGTTGTTGCTCGCCTGCACCACGGGAACAGCAAGAGAGATTTGTGCGCCGTTTGCAGCCGGCAATGCACTTCAATGGGCAACAGAGCTGCAGAAAGCCCCCTGACGCTGGCCACTGCCTGAGCAAATGGTTCCTGGTTCCCTTCCTGAGCCTGGCATTTTGTGGGGTTTGTTGTTTTGGTTATTGTTTTTTTTCCCCCCAGAAAGTTTCTAGAACCAGCTCATTGTATTGAAAGAAGCCTCCTAACCTGGGCTAACAGAGCTGTCCTCTCAGGTTGACTTGCACTCAAAACTGGGAGGCTCTATCCGAAGGCAAACTGTAACTGATTGAAACCCAACAGGAACATTCAACAGGAGCGACTCCAGCTGACATTCACAGCAAAACCCAGCCAAAAAAAACCCCCACCCCAAACCCAACCAAACAAGGGGGCAGAACATTCCTGTAAAGGGGGGGCAGAACATTCCTGTGTCGTGGGTTTTGTTGGTTTTTTTTTCCCCTCAAGCACATAATTCCTGTTTCCCACAATAACATTTTTAGTTTAAAAAAAAGAAAAGAAGAAAAAGGGAGAAAAAAAAAATAATAAAATAAAGATCAGATAACCAAAACCAAACCCAAACCCCAACGAAACAAAACCCCCTCCTAAGACCTACAGTATATGAAAAAACTTAAGACATAACAATAATGCAACAACAACAACAACAACAACCAGGAGAAAAAAAAAAACAACCCAAACAATGAAAATAAAACCCAAACAACTCAACCCCCTCCCCTCAAGAGAAAAAAAAAACCCAAANTGCTGAGCTTTTTCCCTGCCTTGTTACTGCTGGGTTTGCTTTAAAGGGCCAGAGGATCACAGAGCAAAAAGCCATCACCTGCTGATGCAAAATGGTGCTTACAGGATCGGTGCATGCTGATGAACATTCATCAAGAGCCACGGGAGAGTTCAGGTTGAAATGTTCCAGCCTGCTTAGTGCAGAAAAGCCCCTGGGCATGGTATTGCCCAGTCTGGGCTGAGCCGTGGCTACGGGCTCCAGCTAACAGTTGGCATTTGCTCCTCTCCAGCTCGAGGAGTCTTTGCCCAGCTGCAGCTGCCTCACTTCACCTTTCCGTTGTTGCTCGCCTGCACCACGGGAACAGCAAGAGAGATTTGTGCGCCGTTTGCAGCCAGCAATGCACTTCAATGGGCAACAGAGCTGCAGAAAGCCCCCTGACGCTGGCCACTGCCTGAGCAAATGGTTCCTGGTTCCCTTCCTGAGCCTGGCATTTTGTGGGGTTTGTTGTTTTGGTTATTGTTTTTTTTCCCCCCAGAAAGTTTCTAGAACCAGCTCATTGTATTGAAAGAAGCCTCCTAACCTGGGCTAACAGAGCTGTCCTCTCAGGTTGACTTGCACTCAAAACTGGGAGGCTCTATCCGAAGGCAAACTGTAACTGATTGAAACCCAACAGGAACATTCAACAGGAGCGACTCCAGCTGACATTCACAGCAAAACCCAGCCAAAAAAAACCCCCACCCCAAACCCAACCAAACAAGGGGGCAGAACATTCCTGTAAAGGGGGGGCAGAACATTCCTGTGTCGTGGGTTTTGTTGGTTTTTTTTTCCCCTCAAGCACATAATTCCTGTTTCCCACAATAACATTTTTAGTTTAAAAAAAAGAAAACCAGAAAAAGGGAGAAAAAAAAAATAATAAAATAAAGATCAGATAACCAAAACCAAACCCAAACCCCAACGAAACAAAACCCCCTCCTAAGACCTACAGTATATGAAAAAACTTAAGACATAACAATAATGCAACAACAACAACAACAACCAGGAGAAAAAAAAAACAACCCAAACAATGAAAATAAAACCCAAACAACTCAACCCCCTCCCCTCAAGAGAAAAAAAAAACCCAAACCAACCAAACCAAACCCCCCCCCCCCCCCAAAAAAAAATAATTGGTCTGGAGTATACTCGATAATGATGTACACTTGAAAACAAATCTATGATGTAAACAAAGCAGTTAAAGATAACACTTGGAAAGGAAAATGAAACCCAAACCAAGACGAAACATTTCTCCATCGATAGCGTACAGTAAACCAACAGTCCGTGGGTGCAGACGCACTTCTCAGGGTGGTAGTTCAGGAAATGATTAAGTGAGTTAAAGTAATGTGTTATAAAAGTCTGAGTGATAACTTTCTACTTGTACATCTCAGAAAACAGCGAGCTGTTTGTTAATTGTTTCTATAGTGCTTTTGTTTTTCCTCCTCCTTTTCTTTTCTGCTTTTTTTCCTTCCTTTTTTTTTTCTTCCTTTCTTTCTTTCCTCCTTTTTTGTCCTCCTTTTTTTTCTCCTCCTTTTTTCCTCCTCCTTTTTTTTCTCCTTTTTTTTTCTCCTCCTTTTTTTTCTCCTCCATTTTTTTCTCCTCCTTTTTTTCTCCTTTTTTTCCTCCTTTTTTTTCCTCCTCCTTTTTTCCTCCTTCTTTTTCTCCTCCTTTTTTTCCTCCTCCTTTTTTTCCCTCTTTTGTTTCCTTCTTTTTTTTCCTCCTCCTTTTTTTTCCTCCTTTTTTATTTTCTCTTTTTTATTTTGTCTCTCTTTATTTTGTCTCTCTTTATTTTGTCTCTATTTTGTCTCTTTTTTACTTTGTCTCTCTTTTACTTTGTCTCTCTTTTACTTTGTCTCTCTTTTACTTTGTCTCTCTTTTATTGTGTCTCTTTTTTTTACTTTGTCTCTTTGTTTTGTCTCTTTTTTATTTTGTCTCTTTTTTTTTTTTGTCTCTCTCTTTTGTTTTTTTGTCTCTTTTGTTTTCTCTTTTTGACATTCCCATTGATTCAGTTTTTTGGTTAACATGTAGGGCTGCAACAGGCTTACTGTAGAGGTGGTAGAGAAACGATAAGAGGGATGAGTGGGATTTATATACAGAAAGGCCATGCGCAGCTTCCCACCAAGAAGTCCTGGTGCTCCGGAATTTTACTGCTCAGGATTTCAACATGGTCTGCTGCAAAGGGAAACAAACAAACAACAGAGAAAGAGCAACACAAATTAGAGAGAGATTCGCATCTGTGCCTTGGAAAAGTCACAGAATCACGAGGTTGGAAAGGACCTCAAGGATCGTCCAGTCCCACCCCCACCCTGACATGGGCAGGACACCTTACATTAGATTAGGTTGCTCAGAGACACATCCAGCCTGGCTTTAAAGATGTCCACAGATGAGGCTTCCACCACCTCCCTGGGCAACCTGTGCCAGGGTCTCACCACCCTCAAGGGGAAGAACTTCTTCCTAACATCCAGTCTAAATCTCTCCTCCTCTGCCTTGGATCCATTCCCCCCAGTCTTACCATCACTCAACACCCTCAAAAGTCTCTTTCCAGCTTTCTTGTAGCCCCTTTCACATACTGACAGGCCACAATAAGATCTCCTCAGAGCCTTCTCCTCTCCTGGCTGAACAACCCCGACTCTCTCAGCCTGTCTTCACAGCAGAGCAGCTTCAGCCCCTCTGATCATCCTCGTGGTCATAGTATCATAGTATTATAGTATCATCAGGGTTGGATTAGACCTCACAGATCATCAAGTCCAACCCTTCACCACGGAGCTCAAGGTCCTTCTCTTGACCTGCTCCAGCACCTCCAGATCCTTCCTGTAATAGTGGCTCCAGAACTGGACAGAGTCATTGCAACAAGAGATGTTTGTGGCAGAGAACCACAGAAATACTTCAGCTGGAAAAGACCTCTAGGGTCTAAAAGGCCTCTACTCAGCCCTAGTTAGATCACATCTGCACTACTGTGTCCAGTTCTGGCGTCCTCAGTTCATGAGGGACCAGGAGAAAGTCCAACAGATGCTATGAGGATGATGAAGGGTCTGGTGAGAGAAGGCTTAGAGAGCTGGGGCCATTCAGTCTGGAGAAGAGAAGGCTAAGAGTGGCCCTTATCAACACAAACATCTGCAGAGCGGCAGTCAGGAGGCTGGAGCCAGGCTCGTTTCAGTGATAGCCAGCGGCAGGACAAAGGGCCATAGGTGTAAACTCAATCACAGCAAATTCCACCTCAGCATGAGGAAAAACTTCACTGTGAGGGTGCTGGAGCCCTGGAGCAGGCTGCTCAGAGAGGTTGTGGAGTCTCCATCTCTGGAGATCTTCACACCTGTGACCTGTCCTAAGTGATCCTGCTTTGCAAGGGGATGGGCTCAACGATCTCTGGAGGTCCCTTCCAATCCCCACCGTTCTGTGATTCTGTGACCATCCAGTCCAACCATCAACCCAACACCACCATGGCCACTAAACCCTGTCCCCTAGCACCATGGCTACAGGTTTCTTGAGCACCTCTAGGGATGGGGACTCCACCACCTCTCTGGGCAGCCTGTGCCAATCCCTGACCACTCTTGCAGCAGAGGCATTTTTCCTCATCTCCAACCCAATCCTCTTCTGGCACAATTTCAGGCCATTCCCTCTCCTCCTATCACCTGATCCTAGGGAGAAGAGGCCAGCCTGTCTGTGGAGCCCTTTGGTAAGGTGCAGAAAGAGAAACATTTGATCCCTTTAATTTTCTGCCACAGGCTGAGCTGGCTAGCAGCACTCCTGGCATCCTCTTTAATCTGCTCCCAGGGCTTTCCATTTCCAGTGTGCTTCACACACATTGACAAGACAATTAGTGTAAGAGGGAGGTGGCTGAATAATAGCCTTTTTGGGGGGGACAGGATGGCAGGTAAAGAGTGAGTAATGAGGGCCTAAGCAATCCCTGACTCCTGTTATCTCCTATTTCCTTCAGAGAGAGAGACAGATAAGTTGCATTAAAGTCTGATCCTAAGGAGCCATGAGCCAGAGGTGAATGGAGCTCAGAGACCAAACACAGACACAGAAACCCTGTGCTCAGGAGATTCTCTTCTGGCAGTAAATTGCCACTCTTGGGATGTACTTGTGAAAATGCCCCCCTGAAGGACTCAAGAGTCTGTGTCCTGCAGGGCTAGGCTAGCCAGCCTGCCTACCCAGGACCTGACTGATTGACCACCGAGGGAAAGAAAAACACCTGCCAGAGCAGCAAGTGTTTCAGTGACCCAGATCCCACTCAAGGCAGCTTTGGGAAATGCCCCTCAGCACTGCAGAGTCCCAGCCAAGGTCCTTGTCTGGCAGAACCCTTGAGCACAGGAACAACTCCAGGTGCTGGGGCAGAGCACGAAGCGCTGCGTGCTTGAGAGATATGCTTGTCCCTGGTTTACCCAGGGGGGACACAGCAGGCAGGAACTGCATCAAAACTGACAAGCTGCTGCTGCATGAAAATGGTCACTGATGGCTCTGTGAGCACTAGGGATGCTCAGATGCCTTCCTACCAGCCTCCCAAGGTGGTTTGTGTCCTGTTAAGGGGACAGCACTGCTGGCAGAGCTGTGGCTCACACTGCCCTTGTGAACAACCCTTGTCTGACCCGGTCTCAAACTTCCTATCAAGCTCCATATGCTGACCCTGTTTCTTTCAAGCAAAGGTTTTTCCCAGTCCTTAGCACTGTAAACTGTGCCATGCTCCCTGCTTACTAAAGAAATACATCCCATGGAAGCTCCTCTCCTGCTCTACAATCACTGGCTCTTGATAGTCTGAGTTTAAGCACACAGACACACGACAGTGAAAAAACATCGGAAGGAAAAGAGAAGTTGTTTGAAAGAAATGCTGAAAGCAATCTCAAAGAGTTCAAGAATGAAGCTTTCCCAAGGCAAATGAATCTCCTCCTCAGGTGGCCCAGGCTGTTCTGCATGTGTCAGCCTGCCAGGTCTCACGGCTGCCTGTCTGCTGGTTGGCACAGCAGCGCTGTGCAGCGCAGAACGCTCTCGCCGACAGGAAGAGCCTGAGGTTCACTCCTACACGGGGTGGGGAGGAACCACGCACACAGCACTTCACTCATCAGAGAAACACAGAACTGTCAGGGCTGGAAGGGACCTCAAGGGTCATCCAGGCCCAACCCCCCTGCCACGGGCAGGGACACCTCACGCTAGATCAGGTTGCTTGGAGCCACATCCGGGGATGAGGCTTCCACCACCTCCTTGGGCTATCTGTGCCAGTGTCTCACCACCCCCACGGTGAAGAACTTCTTCCTAACATCCAATCTGAATCTCCCCACATCTAGTTTTGCTCCATTCCTCCCAGTCCTATCACTAAGGACAGCAGAGATCAGGGCCACCAGCAAGGTCAGTTAGCTGCTGTCGTTTGCTGGAGATATCATTAGAGAGCTGCTTGCCAAGTTCACCTGCAGCCTTCAAGCATTTGCCTGTAAAATGTGACCTAAGGAAGGAACAGGTTGGAGATCTGACTGCCTAGACTGGTGTGTCTTAAGTAAGTGGCCTGCACTGAGGAAATCTGGTGAGCTCCTGTTGAATTGGCTGAACTGCTCTTCACCCTCTTGAGATTAGAAGGAACCCCATGCAGTGATGAAGTGGAACTCTCAGATGGCTTTGTCTCATGACACAAAAAAAAAAGGCAGTGGGAAAGTGCCACTGCTGCTGTGGCTGTGAAATAAGACTCTGCAAGGCAAAGGAAAGGGAAAACTCCTCCATCATTCCCACTCAAGAGACATGTAGCAGCCTGGGGAAGCATAGGATCTGCAGGCAGGGTGAAGGATAGGTTGCTTGTGCTATTCATCCTGGTCTTGCAAATACACAAGGACCTCTGAAGAGCCCTACCAGGAGGCAGAGCCCCACTGCAGATACCAGCAGAGCTCTGCTCAGCCCAAGCCAACCTTGCAGAGGCTCAGCAGCTGCTTACCCCTGCATAGGCGGTGCGCTCTAACAGCAAAAGAGAAGTGACACCTCTTCAGCTGACTCATTACCAGAACAGCCTTTGCCATCGATAGCGCCACTCCCTGAGGCATCTGCAGGCAGCTGGGAGCTGTGCAGAGCAAGAGGAACCTGTCCACAGAGCTGCAGGACTCAGGGGATGCAAGAAGGGAGCAGTGAGCACCGTAAGCAGGTACTTTAGACACAAGGCAACGTCGCTTGCTACAAACCACAGGGCCGGGCTGTGCCTGTGCTGCAGCTGCTGAGTTTCTGTTGAGTTGGCAGAGCAGGAAGCCACCAGGGGCCCACGGGCAGGGTCCCTCTGCCCAAGCCAGCCTCCCTCTTAGGAGGGACACGGTGCCCTCGTACACAGCAGTCCCCCAGAAAGAGAAAAGAACCAAAAGTGAACTTACTGTTCTATCGGGAACTTCTACATCTGTGAAACAAACATGCTGCTACTCAGTTCATCTACTGATAACTGGGATATCTACAGCAAAGAAAACAGAGGAGACAACACATTAACAGGCTGGCTCGCCGTCAGCGGCTCTTTCTGTCTTCAGCAGCAGGTTAGTAAGCACATCACTGCCTCACAAAAACAGGCTTCATTCCCAAGAGGTCTTTCTATAGCCACACGTCAAGCACAAGGTAGCTGCACCACTGCCGATGCCTGCTGGAGTACATGGTGACTGTACTGGGATTCTAACTCCACAGACCACCATGACCTCCTCTAACTCCACAACCTCCCTGGGAAACCTGAGACACTAGAACAGGTTGCCCAGGGAGGCTGCGGATGCCCCCCTCCCGGAAGGTGTTTGAGGCCAGGTTGGACGAGGCTTTTAAGCAACCTGGGCTAGTGGGAGGTGTCCCTGCCCATGGCAGAGGGGCTGGAACTGGCTGATCTTTAAGGTCCCTTCCAACCCAACCCATTCTTTGACTGTATGACTACCAGACCGAAATGCCCTGAACCTGGCTGGCTGAAACGGGACTCATACAGCCCCAAAGCAACACCGCACAGGAATTCCTGCTGCCTTCTCCTGGCCGCTACGAGTCTGAGCAAGACCTTGCTCTACCTGCAAACAAAAAAGCACAGCAAAAAAAAAACCCCCAGGACTAAGAATCCTTCCTGCCAGCAGCAGAACACTGCCTAGGTCCTCTGACAGCCCCTTGACCTTGGACTAGCAAAAGACTAACGATGCCCCCTGAGATACTGCTGGCATGCAGCCTCCTACAGAGCCAAGTGACCCCATTTTCTCTGCAGTGCCTCTAAACCTCAGAGTATGACAACTACAAAACTCAGGATTGGGAGCGGGGTTGGGGGGAGGGAGGGATGTGGGAAAAACCAAACCAAACCAAAAAAAAGCAAGTGTTTGAAATGTCTCTGGTCTAAGTGGGACAAAGTCGTGGCACACCAAAGTCTCAGGAAGCATCACTAGGACAGGTTGTGCATATACAGTTCAGGACGGGTGCGGAAGCAGCCATCACAACTCAGTATCCTCAGAGGGGAGTTTTGGAGAGAGTTATGGCTTGGCAGACATGCATGATGACATCCTGGACACTTATGGCAGTGCTACCACGGCACGTACTGCACATCCAGAGCCGTTTCTGTAGGGATGGGTGACGTCACTGCTGGCAACAAGCGTCAGACTTCGTAGCCTTGCCCCCTGAGTTTTGGGGTTTTTGGTTTGGGGGGGGGTGGGTTGTTTTGTTTTGGTTTTTTTTTAGTGGTTGGTTTTGTTTTGGTTTTGTTTTCTTGTTATTTTTTGGTGGTGGGTTTGGTTTTTAAGAGTCCAATCCTGCGGCTGGGGGAGGCCGCTTTGCGTTTTCACCACTTCCCGCTTTCCAGCCAGGTAAGAAGAGGACACGCCAAAACACCACGGAGTTGTGGTGGTGGTGGTGGTGGGGGCAATATTTCTGCTGGAGGCCCAAAGCAAGAGCGCTGCAGGTCTTGCAGGCGTGGTGGGCAATTTCACAACCCATTCATCTCACGGCTTGGAAGGGTCGGGGCTGAGGGGGGGAGAAGGTGGCGGTTTCGTTGGGAGAGGCACCTGCACCCCTATCGATCGCCCATCCCTATGCTCCAGCCGGGCTTACCGCCCCATCCCGCACAGGGCAGGACCAGCTGGCGTCCCCTCACTGATCCCCAGCCGCCACCACACGCACACACGCGCACACACGCGCACACGCGCTCTGCCTCCGAGCCTGCGTGGAGCGGAGCGGGGTCGGGACGGCGCTCGGCCCCGACCCTCGCCCAAGTCCTCCAGAATCTGAACACGTCAAAGAAAGCCATTGAAAGGGCCAAACCTGATTGGCGGTAGCTGTTGCAGCGAAGGGGACGCTGGTGGCAGGAGTTGTTGCTGCAGACACAGTGGTGGGCGTAGCACCGTGCATCATGGGCACTTTCGGAAGGGAACCATGGAAGCGACATACGGGAGGGTGGAGCATATATATATATATATATATATAGAGGTATAGAGAGAGGTTTGTGGGTGGTTGGTCGTTTTTTTGTTGTTGTTGGTTGGTTGTTCAGGTTTTTTGTGGCATTTTTGTTGTTGTTTTGTTTTGTTTGGTTGGGTTTTTTTTTTGTTTGTTTTTAATAAATTTGATTTTTTTTTTTTTTTTTGGGGGGGGGGGGGGTGTTAAAGTCATAAACGTAACCATGGCAACGTGTGGTGGATTTGGGGGCGTGGCAGGAATCACAGCAACAAGCCATGTGACATCGTCATGAAGGACACATCGGGGCGCGGCATGCAATCACAGTGCAAAGCAAGACAGCATTGGGAAAAAAAATAAACAAGAGAGAAGGGGAAAAGCCAATTACAATTATAATTAAGGAAAAAACCAAAACATTCTCAACACTTAGTACATTTATAAAGCAGAACAATGATGTATTAGACTCCGAGGGCCAGGTTTCCAAAGGGGGGGGAGAGGGTGGGTGTGCTAGCAAAAGCCCACGCCGGCTCTCGCAGCCGTGGGGAGTTAGAGGCAGCCAAGTGCACGTTCCTTTTGGGTGGGGACGTTTTGGCAAGCGCACCCTCCCGCCCGCCTGGGAAAGCTTCTCCCCTGCCCGCCCCGCCCAGTCCCCCGCCAGCACCCAGAGGTAGGTGATGCACTTCGCAGCGGCTGCCGCAGCCCTTTCACCAGGTTTTCTTGCCTTTCTCTAGCCAGGGAGGATGTTTCGGCACAGGACAGAGCTGGAGGCATGGCAAACGAGCAGCTGGCAGCTCTCCTCGGCATGCTTCCTTCCACCCTACTCCTGCACTTGGCAAAACTCCCCCTTCGCAGGGGGGTGTGTGTGGGGGGGGGAAGGGGGATGGAGAAGGGGCCAAGAAGGAAAAAAACCCAGAGAAATGCACCTGAAGAGCTTCGAGCTGCAGAAGGAGCATCCTAAAGGACGACAGGGAGAGGGAGTTTGGCGGCCTCCCAATGCTGCACATCCCGTGGAGTGCCATATGCTGGAGGGGATGCTCCAGGGTGTACCTAGGGTGGGGTCTGTGGGGCCAGGGAGGACATGGGCAGGTCCAGCTGTCCCCAGACCTTCCACCCCGGTGGGCAGCACGTGTGCCTGCAGGCTGGGCATGCTCCAGCCACACGGCAGCAGAATGCGTGGGGTGGGGTCTCCTACAGCCAGAGGTGTGTTTGGAGGGGCCAGCTCCCCATCATGCAAGCAGTGTGTCCTCCTTGTGCTACAGGGGTCGGGCAGTTTGAGAGCAGAGTGCTTAGCCATTCCTGCCACAGCTTTCAGCCCTGCTATCCAGAAGCCCCACAGCCTCCCCAGGGCTCCTGCCTCTCCCTCTGCCTGAAGCAGACACACACCTGGCTGCCTACACTCTGCTACAACCTTGGATGGAGGATGAAAGCTCAGCTTTCACCCACCCTGCTGTGCACAGCAGCGGTAGGCAGAGGGGAGGGTTCCTCGGAGGCCTGTACAGGTCCCCAGCAAGGCCCAGATGCTGAGCCGGATCGTACTGGATCCCTGCAGCAGCAAAATGAGCGTGTGCCCAGGCTCGCTGCCTCGCTGCATCCCGTGGCCACCAGCAGTGGTACCAGCAAGTGGTACTTCACTGGAGATGAATCTTCAGCCAGTCCACAGTCTAGGCCCTGCTTCTCTCTCGTCCTGCTCTGACAGAGGGGCTGATAACCCTCCTTAGCACCTTTACTAAACCAATCCCCTAAACCACCCTCAGGAGGACAACCAAAACTCCCAGCTTTAATCCACCTGGATGCCTGACACAAGAAAACAAACCAGCAGGACCCTCCCACCACTGATCAAAAAAAAAACGATCGCTCAACCGGGTTGCAAAGACATCCAAGTGCCACCTTTTTTGGTCTCTGCAGCAGAACTAAGCAGGGGTGGGAAGACATCACCTCGGACTCCCTTATTAGTCAGGCGAAAACACTGCACACTGCACAGAAATTAAAAGGGATACAACCACCGAAGCCTCCAAGAAGACAGCATCTAAGACAGCATCACACCACTCAGCCACCCAGCTCCTCACTGACGCACACTTAGCTCGCTGTCTCTTTCAGCAGCATCAGGCAAAAGGTTGAGAAGTTTGTGTAGGGGGAAAAAAAAAGACAAATAAAAACCTACCAACGCTTGCAGTGGGAGTCATGCACAGAACTGACCCTGCACACCATGCATTGAAGCGTGGAAAGATGAACAAAAGGGATATTTCATTAGTGAAGCTTCGGTGTTAGAAATCACTGTAACTAAAAAGCAGGGGGTTGGGTTTCTCTCTCTTTTTTTTCCTTTCTCTCTCTCTCTCTCTCTCTCTTTGCAGCATTCAGAATTTAAGCACATGCAAAACAGATTCTGCTCCTTGGGAAATAACATCTCGGTAAAGGAAATCGTTTAAAGTCGGTTTTAGATCACAGCCAACCCAAATTAATTCTTGAATTCTTGGCCGGGAGAGGGTAACTTTCTGCTCCCACCCTGGTTTGAAATTGCAGGATCTAGGGGGGGTTGCTTGGAGGGTTTGCTGGGTATCAGGTGTGTTGATTTCTTTCTGATCGTGTCAGCAGAAAACAAATTGCCCCTAGAGGGATGTCACACTCCTGTTAAAACCAGCTTTCCAAAAGCAATTTGCTCCTGCAAGGAGGGATGCTGGGATTCAAAGTCTCTAGTTTCAAAGCTGAAAGAGGCAGGGGTTTCATGTGGGCTTGGAACAGCTGCAGTGAGGATGCCCTTGTCACTGCACACTCTGATTTTCTCCCTCTACCTCAGCCATGGCAACTCATGGNTAGCCTAAAAAGTCCCTCCCCAGCTTTTTTGGAGGCCCCCTTCAGATAGAAGGATCAGAAGAAGAAGGATCAAGCCAGGCTGGATGAGGCTGTGGCCAACCTGCTCTAGGGTAGGGTGTCATGCCCATGGCAGAAGGGCTGGAAGCAGATGATCCTTGTGGTGCCTTCCAACCCTGATTCTATGATTCTCATAACTTAACCTGGAACAGGCTGTCCAGGGAGGTTGTGGATGTCTCCTGCCTGCAGGGGTTCGAGGCCAGGTTGGGTGAGGGCTTGAGCAATCTGGGCTGGTGGGAGGCATCCCTGCCCATTGGTAAGGGGGTGGAACTAGCTGATTGGATAGGGCTGGGTGCTAGGTTGGACTGGATGATCTTGGAGGTCTCTTCCAACCTGGCTGATTCTATGATTCTATGACCTTTAAGCTCCATTCCAACCCAAACCATTCCTTGATTCTATGAACAGAAGAAACCCAGAAGGGCAGCAGGTTGCTTCCCCTCCCTGCAGCGTGAGCTGCTACGTGCCACTTCTCTGCTTCCCTTTCCAGAGCACTGCAAAGGCTGAAGCCAGACCTGCAGACTGATTCACGAGGGCAAACGAGGATGTGTAATGTAAATTCATCTGAGAGCTGTCCTCTGACTGGAAATCTGCTGCTGTGCCCAGCATTAATGTCCTCAGACGAGAGCAGGTGCCAGCAAACAGACCTGTTATGCATCAGCCCTGTGTGTAATTTCATTGCCATGAGACAGGGCAGGAGAGCGGCGTGAGAGCGCTGGGTAAAAGCTCCTGTGCGTGGAGCTTGCAGCAGAATGCACCTCCTTGTGTCAACTTGGGCAGCTGCCACCACGAGGAAGGGCAGCGTGCAGCCAGCTGGGGATCTTGGCATTCTCCAAGGTGTCAGTGCTTCCTGAAGCAGTGTTTCACTTGGCACCTCATGGAGCTGCAGTAAGGTCAGCTCAGCCAGTCCCTTCAGGGCACGAGGGGAAAACTTCTACTCCATTCTAGTGCCCGTCCAGGATCTTAAGGGGGCTACAGGAGGGCTGGGAAGGGACTATTGACAAGAGCTTGTAATGGCAGGACAAGGGGGAATGGGTTTGAACTGGCAGAGGGGAGATTTAGACTGGATGTTAGGAGGAAGTTCTTTACAGTGAGGGTGGTGAGACACTGGCACAGGTTGCCCAGGGAGGTTGTGGAGCACAGAAGCACCCAATGTGATCAAAGATCTTTGATCACATTGGGTGCTACTGTGCTCCACAACCTCTCCGGAGGTGTTCAAGGCCAGGCTGGATGAGGCCTTGAGTGACCTGTTCTAGTGGGAGGTGTCCCTGCCTATGCCAGGGGTTTGGAGCTGGATGATCCTTGAGGTCCCTTCCAACCTAAACCATTCTATGATTCTATTCTATTATTCGAGGAAGTTGTTGAGCATGAGAGTGGTGAGAGGCTGGAATGGGTTGCCCAGGGAGGTGGTTGAGGCCCCATGGCTGGAGGTGTTTCAGGCCAGGCTGGCTGAGGCTGTGTGCAGCCTGCTCTAGGGTAGGGTGTCCCTGGGCATGGCAGGGGGGTTGGAACTGGCTGCTCCTTGTGGTCCCTTCCAACCCTGACTGATTCTATGATTCTCTGTACAAGATGCATCCTGGCAGCTGTTGAGCTCTGAGTGCCTCACAGAAGCCACAGGAGCACAGGGTTTAGGTCCCAGCTTTCTGGAGCCTGCTGACACCTGAGACAGTTTGGTCTCAGCACAGGACTGTCTCTGAAGCTCTTCCCCTGACCCCAAGGATTGGCAAGGCTAAGACCCAGGCCCACTGTGTGCTCACCTCAAGGGGCCAGCCCAGAGAAACGCTTTGTGTATTTTTGGCAATAGCATCTGGCAGGTGAATGCAGCCTCACACCCACTGTGCATTCCTTCTCTTCTGATGCTCCACTCTAAAAACTCAGCTGCTATCAGCTCTGGAATATTCCTAATCCTGCCACTTGCAATGCTTACTACTCTAATCAGGTTTTGTTTTTCACTGGGCTGCAGTAAAGGGAGGTTAACTGCCGAGTCAGCAGACATCTGCCACGTCAATATTTCCAGTCCTATCCCCATCACCCCAAGTGCATCTTTCAGTTTTACTCTGAGACCTTAAAGGTACACTAAAAGCTGGGAGTTAAATTGCTTTTACAAAGCTTAGGCTATGGCTCTGGTCAAAAGCCAAGCAAGAGGGAAACCTACGGCTTTAAAGAGGATTATGTACTTCGTGTTTACTAAAGGGGAACTGCTCCCTCTCTGAACACCATGGCTGCTGCAACAGGTAGGGCACCGAGAGAGGAGCTCAGAAAGATACCTGCAGCTTCAAGTGAGCAGGCACAGAGGTCCCCAGGACATTTTAACCTGAGTTTGTAAGAGTGCTGTGCAAGAGTCAAAGAATTAATTTGGCGGTAACCAGCTGAACCGCAAGGAGAGGAAACAGAAAGTATGAAATCAAGAAGCATGCAGACCTTTCTCTTCCATCAAAACCCCCAAACCAAGCAAAGGAAACACAACAAAAGGAGAGCTAAGAAAGGATCTTTACAAGTGGGGAAAAAAAACCACAAAGCCCTGGATTGTGCTAGGTGAAGGAGGGGCAATAAAAGTCAAACAACGAACATTAACTCTTCACCCAGGCTGATAACTCTTTGGCTAAGGACTCTGACAAATCTGCTCAGGAGCTCAGTGCTTACAATGACAACTACAAAGCTGGGGAAAGCAAGGAGAGATGCTTACCTGTAGGGATGAATGTAGGCTGTTGCAACTGCATGTTGGCTAGAGCCTGTTGGTAGTGGAAAACGCTTGGGTTAAAGACTGTGGTGGCACCATTGTTTTTTTCAAGTGCTGGCCTCTTTGGTAAAGGTTGAAGTGCACCAGGCGGCAGGGCCTGTGGATAAGGGAGTCATTAAAGACAAGTGGAGTGAAGGAAAAAAATAGGCCCAGATGTAGACCAAGCATGCAATAAATCATGGGGGGGAGGGGGGGGGAGGAAGGACACTTGGCTGAAAATCACCTGCAACTTTCTCAACTTAGAGAGACAAGAAAGAGAAGAGCAGCTAAGTCACAGTAGAAGTAGTAAGTGAAAACACTTCACGAGGTAAGCAGTTAGTAAATGTACCAGGAGAAGGGGCAAGGTCCAGGAGGAGGAGGGAGGCTAAGGGAGATTTTCAGCAGGACCGACTTGGGCACATGGGGGAGAAAAAAGCGCGAGGAGAGGGAAGCAGAGAGGTGACCCCCTGGATAAGACACTACAAAGAGCAGCTGCAGGCAACGAGCATTTAAAATAGAAGACAAGGTAGGAGAGCTATAGCAGATGGCTGCTTCCAATCAAGATTAGCACAAGCAACGAGTGCCAGGGAAGAACAAGACCGGGGGGATGCTTGCCTCTGCTCCAGCACCTGCCCGCGCGCAGGGCCGGAGACGTGCACGCGTGTGCGCAGCCACCCCCCTGCCCGGGTGCTCAGGAGCTGGCTGGTGCCTTCTACACGCTCAAGGGGACACTCACAGCAAAGTCATTGCCACTCCTTAGTGGAGGGGGGGTCAAGAACTGATCCTCCACTGCTCACCCCAGCAGCATAGCACAGCACCAGCAGCTTTGGATCTGCTCCCAGCTTCTAAGAAGTGGCTTCCAAGAGCCTAACCCTGCTCGCTGATCACTAACAGCGGCAAGGGCCCTCGCCAAGCCTGCTGTTCAAACAAGGTTTGGGTGGGCCTTGCTGTCAGGCAAATCCCTTCTCTTTTCGTCCTACCCCAGCAGCAAGCTGCTTGCAGCCCATCAAACCTGTTTCCTGCTCAGACTCGGTAAAAAAGCTGTAACCCAAGTCAGGAACAACTTTTCTCAGCCAGTTACTCATCGTTCAGCCAAGCATGCCTCAACAGCAAAGCAGTCCGTCAGGTTCTTAGCAGACAGGAATGATTTGCAGCTTTTCATTGTACTCAAGCAGAGACTACCTCTTTTTTTGGTTTTTAATTTCTTTGTCTCCCTTCCCCCCCCCCTTCTCTCTCCACACTGTGATAGAAAAGGGTCCTGTTTAATTATGCCCTGCAGTCTCTTTGCACATAACGCTCCCGTTGACGTCAATGAGATTTACGCACGTGGAAGTCATGCAGAATCAGGTCATTTCTGCCTGCTTGTTGGTCCAGATCGTGTAGCAAAGCCATGGCTGAAAAACAGGCTTAGCACACCTATTTTATGTGGGTTGGGGTTTTTTTCCCTCCCTAGGTGACAGGGAAGGGTGTGCAATGGAGGGAAACGAAGGGTTAAGGCTACGAACGCACAGAGGGACGGGAGAGGAAAAAGATTTTAAAGCCTGGTGAAGATCAACACAGGACAGGAGAGAAGTGAAAGCTTGCAACAGTTTGTCACCATCTAGAAACAGGTTTCACTTGAAACTTCATTTGCTATGTAGGAGACTGCTCATCTGAGAAACGGTTAAGCAAGCTACTTCTAGGCGAAATGTGACTCCAGCCCGGCCCTGTTCACATGGTGGCTTTTGGGAGGGGAAGAGGGGGAAATTAAATCAATAAAAAAGAAGAAAACCAGAAGAAGAAATTGCATTTGCAAAACTGCCCTCAGACATGCACACATCCTCTGCTAATGCCAGCGGGCACCCAGTGCCAGCCAGCAGGACTTCAACCTTTCCTGACTCCTTCTGGCTGCTTAGCCAAAGGCAGCTGCCGAACAAGGGGCGATGCTCTCAGGCACAGACACCAGAGGCTTGTGCTCATGAGCTGTGTTTTGTGAGGAGGTCTTTTAGGTAAAGAAGCTCCTGTTGGTTAGCTAAGCCCCCTCTGGTACCTATGTTAAATCTGACTCTATCTACATCTCATCTGTTTAATGAAGGCTGCATGAATGTTCCTCCAGGCACAAGACGGAGCTGCAGCTTGCAGAGCCTGGAGTAGCTCCGCGTACACAGCAGGTGTGTCACAGCCTCACGGTGGTGGAGGAACTCGCTGCTTACATCCTTGCTCCCTCCTCTGCCTGACTGCTAAATCTCCTTTCTCAGACACTTGCAAAATATGCCTTAGGTAAAAAAAAAAAACCACAGGAGGGACATGGAGCTGTTGGAGTGGGTCCAGAGGAGGGCCATGAAGACGACTGGAGGGCTGGAGAACCTCTCCTATGAGGACAGGCTATGAGGCTTGGGGCTCTAACGACTGGACTCGATGATCCTGAAGGTCTTTTCCACGCTAAGAATCTCTGTGTGATTCTGTAATTATAGCAGAGCAACTCTGCTAGGGACATCATGGACTTCTGACTCCTTGCTTCTTTGCCAAAGGCCATCAGCACCCCAAAAAACCCACAGTGGCAGCGCCGAAAGCAGAGCATTTGAGAGCTGGCCATGATGGCCTGGCTCTTCACACGACAACTCCTGAGCTCAGTGTTGCAGCCATTTCTCCAGTGTCACCCTGTCCCCTGCCATGTTACAGCCCCTCAGGAATGTGGGACAGAAAAGAGCTCCAACAGCCCCAGCACTGCTCCTGCACAGCAGGTGGGTGGAGAAGTCCAGGTAAAGGCAACATGTGCAGAGTCTTCCACACAAGCAAGCAGACTGGAGCAGCTGCTGAGCAGCCTGGAGGCAGGCTCTGCCAAAGGGGCTGTGGGCACAGGAGCCAGAAGCCTGTCTTGATCTACTGCTGGTTTGCCACAGCCTTTTGGGTCACCTCTCCCCTCTCAGCAGCTTAGGGGAGCATGCCTACAGAAGCACACCCTGCAGACCCACTCCTCTTACCTCTATCTTACTTTAGATATTAAGGTGCAGGAGAGCCCAGAAGGATCTGGCTTCACCCCTGCTCCAGCTCTTGTACTGACATCAGAGCCTCAAGCCAGAGAATGTCACCAAAAGGTCTGTCTACAAACATCCAAGAGAGGTGCCTAGAGCTACACCTGAGGAAGTTTGGGCAGTCCAGCTCCCGCACGGGGGTCTGGCAGGGGCAGCAGAGCAAGCGAGACTCATTTGAAATGGGTCAGGGTTTTTGCATCAGCCTCAGCACCTGAAGCAATTAGAACAGCCTGTGGGAATACAGGTCCTGGTTTCAAAGGACTCCATCATCTTACAGGTCTTTTCCAACCAAAACAATTCTATGACAAGGGGCAATGGTTTGAAACTGGAGCAGGGGAGAGTTAGGAGGAAGTTGTGCACAATGAGAGTGGTGAAATCCTGGAACAGGTTGCCCAGGGATGTGGGCAACATGAATGAAGACATTCAGGGTCAAACTTGATGGTGCCCTGAACAACCTGATCTAGTCAGAGATGTCTTTACTCACTGCAGGGGGATTAGACAATATGACCTTCAAGAGTCCCTTTCGACCTGATGCAATTTGTTCTCCTATGAAGCCCCCAGACATGTCCTGCAGCACTACAAAAGGCAACAACAGACTCCTCATCAACACTCCTCACTGAATTCGACAGCAAGTGCCTCCCTGCTGCAGGACAGCAGCTAAAGCCCTGCAGCAAAGCATGTGGCGAGATTACTTCATCCTGCTGCTTGTGATTTCACTCTGGACAAGCTCTGTCCATCACAGATGTCACTCTAGCCTTTGACAGTAACTTCTGGCTTTATTTTTCCCTGTCTGTGCAAACATGGGTGTGCAACCTCTGCAACGTGACTGCAGCATCTGCACTCCTGACAGGGTTCAGCCAGTTCAGTATCCAGGTTCCAGCCTGCACTGATCCCAGTGAGCAACGCTCACTACTGGTGAAAGGGTTCATCCAGCTCAGCATCCATGTTCCAGCCTGCTCTGATCCCAAGGAACAATTCCCACTACTCATGAAAGAGTTCATCCAGTTCAGTATCCATGTTCCAGCCTGCACTGATCCCAGAGAACAATTCCCAATAGTGGTGGAAAAGCCAATCCAGTTCAGTATCCGTGTTCCAGCCTGCACTGATCCCAATGAACAATTCCCAATAGCGGGGGGAAGGCCAATCCAGTTCAGTATCCAGGTTCCTGCCTGCACTGATCCCAGTGAACAATTCCCACTACTCATGAAAGAGTTCATCCAGTTCAGTATCCATGCTGCAGCCTGCACTGATCATAGAATACTTTAGGCTGGAAGGAACCATCAGCTCATCCAGCTCCAACCCCTGCCATGGGCAGCAACACCTCCCACTAGCCCAGGTTGCTCAAGACCTGACCCATCCTGGCCTGAAACACCTCCAGGGAGGGAGCAGCCACAGCCTCCTTGGACAACCTGTCCCAGTGTCTCCCCACCCTCACTGGAAGGAATTTCTTCTCAGCTCTCACTCTCCCCTCTCCCAGCTCAAAGCCATTGTCCCTCATCCTGGCACTCCCAGACCTTGTCAAAAGTCCCTCCCCAGCTCTCCTGCAGCCCCTTCAGGTACTGGGATGCTGCTGTAAGATCTCCCTGGAGCCTTCTCTTCTCCAGGGTTGAGCATCCTTAACTCTCAGCCAATCCCACTGAACAAGTCCCACTTTCTAAAAGCCAGGCAGGCTGGGCTGGGAAGGCCACATTCCTGCTGGATCAGGAGTAGCTAAACCAAGAGGTTTGTACTTTGCTATCTTGCAGTGTGACTGAGATAAAAACTGCCTGCCAAAGGCACGATTCCCCACGTGCTGCTTAGCAGCCCCCTCTTGTTTGGCTTCTCTTTTGCAGGAACTGGATTAAATCTTTGCAGCCCACAATTTATTTGCACCCCCAAGTCCCCTCAGATTGCCATCTCCTGGCAGCAGATCAGGCTTGATCAGGCTTTCATCCCTTTGCACCTAGCAAAGAGGGGCTGGGGCTGCATCTGACTTCCCTGCTTCAGTCCAAAGCTTGACCAACATAAAATGACCTGAGAGAGGGTAGAGGCAGCATCCTGGCAAGCAGCAGCAGCAGTGTGAGCAGCTTGCTCTGAAGATCATACAAGGGAGTCCTTCCCTGCTGCAACCTTCCCGTAGGCTCAGAGGTGACACATTCCAACAATGCAGCTGTGGATCCTTCAGATGTTTCAGAGCAGGAGGACTACTAAAAACAGCTTCTCTGACAGGGTTTTGTTCGTTGGGGAAGTCAGGAAGGTAGGAGAATTGAAAAGCCTTCCCATTTTCTTCCAGACAGCGTCTCCTTGAAGACACAGCTCTCAGAGAGGGCAGGGAGGCACTGTGCAGAGGTTGTTACATCATGTACAGTGCAATCACAGAACCACAGAAGGCACCTCTGGGGACCACTGACTCCAACCTCTCTGCTAGAGCAAGGTCATGCAGAGCAGGCTGCAGAAGAGAGCATCCAGGTGGGCTTTGAAAGTCTCCAAAGAGACTCCACCACCTCTCTGGGCAGCCTGGTCTAGTGCTCAGGCACCCTCACACTGCACAAGTTTTTCCTCATGCTCAGCTCCTGTGTTCTGGTCTGAGCCTGTTGTCCCTTGTCATGTCATTGGGCACCACTGAAGAGTCTGGCCCCATCCCCTTGCCCCTCACCCTTCAGACAGTTATAAACACTGAGCAGATCCCCTCTCAGGCTGCTCTTCTCCAATCTGAACAGCCTCAGGTCTCAGTCTCTCCTCCTCACAGAGATGCTCCAGTCCCCTCAGCAGGCTCATAGCCTCTGATGGACTCTCTCCAGCAGTTCCCTGTCTCTCTTGAACTGGGGAGCCCAGAACTGGACCCAATAACCCAGATGTGGCCTCACCAGAGCAGAGCAGAGAGGGAGGAGAACCCCTCTCAACCTCTTGGCCACTCTCTTCTTCATGAACCCCAGAATACCACTGGCCTTCTTGGCTGGCTCATGGGGAACTTGCTGTCCACCAGCACTCTTGGGTCCTTCTCCCAGCAGGTCACAGAATCATAGAATGGTTTAGGTTGGAAGGGACCTCAAGGATCATCCAGCTCCAAACCTCTTCCACAGGCAGGGACACCTCCCACTAGGTCACCCCTACCTGTACTGCTGCAAGGGATTGTTCCTCCTCAGGTGCATTTGGCTTTGCTGAACTTCATAAGGTTCCTCCTGCCCAGCTCTGCAGCCTCTCCACGTCTCACTGCATGGCAGCAGAACCTGATGAGCTGCCAACCACTCCTCCCAGCGTGGTACCACCACAGACTGGCTGAGAGTACTCTATTCCTTCATCCAGCTCACAAACAAGACTGGTCCCAGTACTGACCCCCAGAGAACACCACTAACTACAGGCCCCCAACTAGAGTGTGCTGCAGACCACAACCCCCTGAGCTCTGTCGTTCAGCCACATCCCAATTCACCTCACTGTCCACTCACCTAACCCTCACTTCCTAAGCTCATCTATGAGGATGTCATGTGTCAAAAGCTTTGCTGATGTCGAGGTAGACAACATCCACTGCTCTCTCCTCATCCACCCAGCTAGCCATGCCATCAGAGAAGATATCATCACACATTGGTCCAGTAGGACTGCCCCTTCCTCAATCCATGCTGACTGCTCCTGAGAGTATTCCTTTCCTCCACATGCTCTGAGATGCCATCCAGATGACTGCTGGTGGAAGCTGGTTCCTAGGAAGTTTTCCTTTCTGATAAGGAAGTTACTACTTCAAAAAGAAAAGCCAAACCAAGTCTTCAGAGAGGACATGGAACAGATCAGCCTCTGCCTCAGCTCTGGGAATGAGAAGCAGCAAGAGCTTGGAGGTTTCAGCACTCCTCTGTGGCCAGTCCTTCCCTTCCCTCCCTATAGCTGAGTGGCAGGAGCCGTTTGCTTGACTGCACCCCTCGTTATTTGGGATGAACAGGGAGGAGCTGCCTCCTGTGCAGCCAGGGCTGAGAGCAGGCTGGGAGGAAGGCTTTTGCCTCACTAAGAGTGTCACAAAAGCAGGTGAAAAACTCAGAAAACAGTCAGAGGTGGCTTGTAGTAAAACAACTTGCAGACAGAAGCCTGGGGAGCAACGCTGTGCCTGTGAGTGAAGCAAAAGGCAGCCAGAGTGAGGTGTCTTTGCTGACCCTGTCCCATGGGGGCATGGAGGGAGGAACCACAGACACAGCCAGCTGCAGCCATCTCCCCAGTTTAGCAAACACATGACCCAAGTCCTGCACTGCACCTGCCCTGCCAGCACAGACCTGTGAGGGTGCTGCTCAGCATTCTGCCCCCTAAATCCAAGCATTGCCCATAGCACAGAACACCCTTCTGCAGGGCAGTACCAGCCTGATGCTGCCAGGCAGGGCTCTGCTTTTGGGCACACCATGAAAAACTGCTAGATCTGTCCTGCACCACGCAGATCTTTTGGCATGCTGCAGCCCTAACCAGTTAAATGCTCGCCAAAACTTTGCATCTCACAACACCCAAACCTGCTGCTGCTCAGAAAACCACTTCCAGACCCAGAGCTGCTTCCCCCTTGGATTATTCTCTGCCTCCAAAACACATCCAAGCTTCAGGACACAAAGCTCATAGAATCATAAAATGGGCTGGGTTGGAAGGACCTCTGAAGCTCATCCAGTCCAACCCCCTCTGCACTCAGCAGGGACATCCTCCACTAGAGCAGGCTGCTCACAGCCCTGTCCAGCCTCACGCTGAATATCTCCAGGGACGGGGCCTCAAACACCTCCTTGGGCAACTTGTTCCAGGGTTCCACCACTCTCACAGTAAAGACTCTGTCCCTAACATCCAACCTAAATCTGCTCTTCTCTAGTTTGAAGCCATTGCCCTCGTCCTGTCCCTGCAGGCCTTTGCAAACAGTCTCTCTCCATCCTTCTTGTAGCCCCCTTCAGGCACTGGCAGGCTGCTATTAGCTCTCCCGAGAGCCTCCTCTTCTCCAGGCTGAACACCCCCAGCTCCCTCAGCCTGTCCTTGTAGCAGAGCTGCTCACTGAGCGAAGCAGACATCATCACTGTTTTCATCTCATAGCCTATTATNAGAAGAGAGCAACCTCCTCCTGGCTACAACCACCCCTCAGGTAGTTGTAGACAGCAATAAGGTCTGTCCTGAGCCTCCTCTTCTCCAGGCTAACCAATCCCAGCTCCCTCAGCCTCTCCTCGTAGGGCTGTGCTCGAGGCCTCTCCCCAGCCTCGTTGCCCTTCTCTGGATATGGTCCTTCTCACCCAAACATTCTAGCTAGCTCTAACTAGCACACAATCCTCTGCTCATTTTCATGGCCCTCCTCTGGACCTGCTCCATCAGGTCCACATCCTTCCTATATCGAGGGCTCTGGAGCAGGACTCAGCAGGCCCCCAGACGTGAGCTCTTAGACGGTTAACGGCGCAGGACTGGCATGTCTGAAGGCACAGTGCAACGTTTCTGGCTGGGATGGGCAGTCTCCCCCGGGCACTAACACCACAAGATCAAGTGCAGAAGGCTCTCATGCAGACTAAGATGGTTACGTGCAAAGCGAGAAGGTGAAAGGTCCAAGTACCAGGTCAGAGGTTGCCTCCAGCGGTCGCTTCAGTGATCTGACAGCTGGCTGAGTCTTAATTAGCAGGCAGCGAGCACATGATGGCAATGGGCCGGGGAGGGGGGAGTCAAGCACAGAAACAGAACAGCAAGCAGAGGTGTGTCAAGAGAGCAACATTTTGGGGAGACCAAGAGAAGAGAAAGAAAAAGAGGAGGGGAAAAAAAAACAACAACAAAAGAAAGGTGAATGCATTATCCAACAGAGTAAAGAGACGAGGCATGCACAACAGGGGGGGCACAGCAGCTGCCTGCCTGCCTGCCTGCCCAGCTGGCTTGCATGGCTGAGGTTTAAAGCAAAGAGATGCCACCAAGGGACAGCTGGTCCAGAGCATCTCCGCTGCGGCTGCAACAGCAGGCCAGGAGCGCTGCGGGATGATTAAGCAGCTGCCAAGTGGACTTGGGCTGGGTTTTGGCCCTCATTCTGCAGCTATAGGTCATGCAGAGGTCAGCAGGAGCACTTGTGGCATGGGAAGGGTCTCTGGTGAAGGGCGGAGGTCGGTGCTTCAGTGCCACCCTGAGCTGGCTACTGAGCCTCAGGCAGTTCACCTGACTGCAGCACTGACATCAGCCAGGCAGAGAATCCTAGAATCAGTCAGGGTTGGAAGGGACCACAAGGAGCAGCCAGTTCCAACCCCCCTGCCATGCCCAGAGACACCCTACCCTAGAGCAGGCTGCACACAGCCTCAGCCAGCCTGGCCTGAAACACCTCCAGCCATGGGGCCTCAACCACCTCCCTGGGCAACCCATTCCAGCCTCTCACCACTCTCACGGAGCGAGTCAAGCTACTGCTTATGCATGTCAAGTCACTGCAGGATTGGGCTCCTCAGAAGTATCTGCTGAGTTTAGATCTGAAAATCTCTTTCAGAAGGTACACCCATTTATCTGGCACAGGGGAGGCTTTTTAATCCAACAACCCTGGGCACCATTCTCCACTTTATGAGAGTCTTATCCCTCAACAGGTAGAGCAAATGCATCAAACCTTGCAATGGCAATGAATAATGGAAGCTGTTTTGGTAGCCAGGGTGATGCAACAAGCCATCAATAAATATTGTAAAGGTTCTAGTCAACAGCATACAAATAAGGTTAATTACAGTTTTAAGAGGAGCCAGCAGCATGAATAAAACATGCACTGGCTTTGGTTAAGTAGCAGTGTCCTAAATGATTAGTGATAAAAGCAAAGGTTCTACGGTGCAAAACACAAAGGTTTCACTTCAGAAGGTTCTTTTTCAACAGATCAGGGAGGGTCTAGCTTCAGAAATAATAAAAATGGCAAGAAATAGTAATAAGTGAACTCTGCAGGACAAATAAAGACTGCAGGATAAACTGGTTCCCCAGATTGCATTCTAGGTAATACTGATGCTAGAAAGAGGGCAGGTAGTTAAGTTCTAGAACCATCCCGGGTTTGGGCTAAATCATTCTGGGTTTGTGTTAAATCACCCTGGGTTTGTGTCATATCATCCTGGGTTTGTGTTAAATTATCCTGGGTTTGTGTTAAATTATCCTGCTTTTGTGTCAAATCATTTTAGTTTGTGCTAAATCATCCTAGATTTGTGTCCAATCGTCCTGGTTTTGTGTTAAATCATTCTGGTTTTGTGCTAAATCATCCTGGGTTTGTGTCAAATCATTTTAGTTTGTGCTAAATCATTCTGGGTTTGTGTCAAATCGTCCTGATTTTGTGTTCAGTCATTCTAGTTTGTGCTAAATCATCCTGGTTTGTGCTAAATCATTCTGGTTTTGTGTCAAATCATCCTGGTTTGTGTTAAATCATCTTGGGTTTGTGTCAAATCATCCTGAGTTTGTGATAAAACATCCTGTTTTGTGCTAAATCATCCTGGGTTTGTGCTAAATCATCCTGGGTTTGTGTCAAATCATCCTGGGTTTATGATCAATCATTCTGGTTTGTGCTAAATCATCCTGGGTTTGTGTTCAATCATTCTAAGTTTGTGCTGAATTATCCTGGGTTTGTGTTCAATCATTCTGGTTTGTGCTAAATCATCCTAGGTTTGTGTCAAATGATCCTGGTTTTGTGTTAAATCATTCTGGGTTTGTGCTAAATCATCCCAGGTTTGTGTCAAACCATCCTAGGTTTGTGCTAAATCATCCTGGGTTTGTGCCATATCATCCTGGTTTTGTGTTAAATCATCCCGGTTTGTGCTAGATCATCCCAGGTTTGTGTCAAATCATCCTGGTTTTGAGTTAAATCATTCTGGTTTTGTGCTAAATCATCCTGGGTTTGTGTTAAATCATTCTAGGTTTGTGCTGAATTATTCTGGGTTTGTGTCCAATCATCCTGGGTTTGTGTTAAATTGTTCTAGTTTGTGCTAAATCATCCTGGGTTTGTGCTAAATTATCATGGGTTTGTGTCATACAATCCTGGTTTTGTGTCAGATCATCCTGGGTTTGTGCTAGATCATCCCAGGTTTGTGTCAAATCATCCTGGGTTTGTGTTCAATCATTCTGAGTTTGTGCTAAATCATCCTGGGTTTGTGTTAAATTGTTCTAGTTTGTGCTAGATCATCCTGGGTTTGTGCCAAATCATCCCAGGTTTGTGTTAAACCATCCTAGGTTTGTGCTAAATCATCCTGGGTTTGTGTTGAATCCCCCTGGGGTTGTGTTCAATCATGCTGGGTTTGCCCTGCATTTCACCAGGAACGAAAAGCAACCTCTTTTAGTGTCCTTAATAAAGAACACAACCCAAAAAAAGGACTCAGAAAATGTCTGACAGACTTACTTCTAAATTAAACAAAACAAAACAAAAAGGAGGTTAAAAGAAACCCCCTCAAGTTATAAACAAAAATGAGAGTGTAAAAACATCACCCAACAGAGGAGACCAAGGCTCTGCTGCAAGCAGAGGCAACCCCAGCAGCTTGCTCACAACTATGTCCAGGTTGGTTCTGGGCACCTCCAAGGAAGGAGCATCCTCTTGAAGTGTTTCATGGTAAAGAGGTTTTCTGTCTTGTGTTTAATGGGAATATCCTGGATCTTGATTTGTGCTCACTGCCTCTTGTCCTTTCACTGTGTCTGCTTCCAGCTTCTTTAAGGCCCACATTAGGAATTTAGAGATGCGTGAGACTTCCTTTGGGCCTCTCTTGCCCTCCCCAGGCTTGCCCACCTCAGCTCTCTAATCACTGGAACTCAACTCAACAGAATGGCAAACATCTGCTCCAGCTAGGGAGTTGATGTGCTCAGTCTTCCTTCAGGATCCTAAGCAGCAGCAGTCACAACTCAAATCCAGTGCAGGTAGGAGCTTCGCTACCAGGTCCAGAGTGCCAAACGGGTCAGGACGGCAGCCTAGGGTTGTGTTTTGGCATTTCACTGAGCCTTAGCAAAGGCATCAGGTGTGAGTCTGCCAGGCTTGCACTAGTGGTCTCTATAGGCTTGATATTAGGAGAAAGTTCCTGCCAGAGAGAGTGATTGGCATTGGAATGGGCTGCCCAGGGAGGTGGTGGAGTGGCCGTGGCTGGAGGTGTTGAAGCCAAGCCTGGCTGGGGCACTTAGTGCCATGGTCTGGTTGGTTGGGGAGGGCTGGGTGCTAGGTTGGGCTGGCTGAGCTTGGAGCTCTCTCCCAACCTGGCTGATTCTATGATTCTATTCTGAGTCAGTGGCCAGGAGGGCCAATGCCATCCTAGGGTGTATTAAAAGGGCTGTGGTTAGTAGGTCGAGAGAGGTTCTCCTGTCTCTCAACTCTGCCTCAGTGAGACCACATCTGGAGTACTGCGTCCAGTTCTGGGCCTCCCAGTTCAAGAGGGATATAGAAGTGCTTGAAAGAGTCCAGCACAGAGCCACAAAAATGATGAAGAGAATGAAACATCTCTGTTATGAGGAGAGCCTGAGGGAGCTGGGGCTTGGAGCGGAGGAGCCTGAGAGGTGACCTCATTCATGGTGATAAAGATGTGCAGGGGAGTGCCAGGAGGCTGCAGCCAGGCTCTGCTGGGGGATGCCCAATGCCAGCACAAGAGGCAATGGTGGAAGCTGAGGCATAGGAAGTGGCATGGAAACATGAGTTTTGTCACTGTAAGGGTGACAAAACCCTGGCACAGGCTGCCCAGGGGGGTTGTGGAGTCTGCCTCTCTGGAGCTACTCAAGACCTGCCTGGCTGTGTTCCTGTGTGACCTGCTCTAGGTGACCCTGCTCTGGCAGGGGGTTTGGGCTGGATGAGCTTTGGAGGTCCCTTCCAGCCCCTGACATGCTGTGATTCTAAGAAATTTTGCTCCTGTCTTCGACAGGTGAGTATCTCCCTGCAAAGGATGTATTATGGGATGGGCAGCCTTCTCTACTGCTCCCTGCCAAGGAAGCTAGGCTGACTCCTGCGACACAGCCAGGGAAGGTGCTGCCGTGCTTGGGTTTGTGTCACCTCCTGAAGCCCTGTCCGAAACCCTACCTGGCCAGAAGCACTGTGCCGCTGAGGGCTTCATGCCGTGGTGGGCACAGGGGAAGTCTGACGAGATGGGATGCACATGGCACATGCTCTCTAGCCAGCCAGTTACCAAGCACTCTACTTTCCCACAAAGGCCAGATGGGTGGGCACAGGTGAAACCTCTCGGCGACGGAAAGACAGCTTGAGAAGAGCTCTACTCACCATTGCAGCTGCAGCTGTCTGGTTCACCTGGTGTTGAGCTGCCTTGATTTTGGCTTGCAGGTGTGCAGGGGGATGAAAGTACTTGCATTTCTCCCTAGAGCAGCGACCTTTGATGTAATCCATGCAAACTGTAACAGTGTTTTCATTTGTGTCTATCATTGCAATATCTATGGGGTGAGCATAGCGGCAATCGTTCTCACCACGTGTGCAATTTCCACGCTGAAACTCTCGACAAACCTTAAAAGAAAGTCACATTGTTGAGCACAACAATCAACTGACTCTGCATTCAGCACCTGCAACACGCAGCAGCAGCAGCAGCAGCAGCAGCAGCAGTTCAGGCTGGCCACGTGTGTGTGTTGAGGGGGGAAGGGGTTCTACATCCTTGCTCACCGGTCGCAGAGGCAACCGATGCTACTCGACAGCTGGTTCAGGAGGTGAAAACCTCCCCACAGCCTTGCCAAGGCCAAGTAACAAATGCAGGCAAAGTGCAGAATTTGGGCAGGATTGAAAGTGACCCCAGGAAGTCAATGGTGTTTTGGCCAAACTTTTGGAGCTCGAGATTCCTCCCTTGCCTCTAAAGCTTCAATGTTAAGGACTCTGCCATTGGCGTCTCGCCTGGATTACGTTACAGAGCACAGCTCAGGGTGCAGGACATTGAATTCCAAGTGTTGCATGCTGCTGTGATTTACAACGAGCACCTTTCCTTCAACAGGAGGAGCTTCCTCCCCATGAGCAATGCCACTGCCATCCACAGCAAACCCCCACACCCCGGCACGACACGACAGCGCATTTGATCACGCCACGGAAGGAGCTGCCACAATTGCAAGGCCTTGCAGATCCTTGCCAGTTATGAGCACTGAAGCATCAAAGGCAGAGGAAAGGTCTCACAAAGTGGATCTGCAAGGTTTCCCTGTCTGAGGAACTGAGAGAAACTGCTGAGGATCTAACTGCTGAGGATCTA
>WAAF01000695.1:55389-69659 GCA_013400475.1 Tricholaema leucomelas | reverse complement strand
ACAGGTTGCCCAGGGAGGTTGTGGCTGCTTCCTCCCTGGAGGTGTTTAAGGCCAGGCTGGATGAGGCCTTGAGCAGCCTGCTCTAGTGGGAGGTGTCCCTGCCTATGGCAGGGGGTTGGAGCTGGATGATCCTTGAGGCCCCTTCCAACCTAAACCATTCTATGATTCTATGATTCTTTTAGTGTTTAAATTCTGATTCTTTTAGGTTTAAATTCTGATCACATATCTAAACAACTCCATGGAGTACAGTTAAACCTAGGTCATCTCCTGGACACAGCAACCTCTCTATGTGCTGCTTATTGCCAAATCTGTGAATTTAGCAACTGTTCATTCAGTCATGGCTGACATTTGGGCAGAGATGTTTTTCTAGGAGAGGAAAGATAGGGGAGGAGGAAAACCAGGTGCTTTTTAAATTCTGGAGATTAAAATTCTGAACCTGTTGCTTTAAACACATTTCTTTTAAACTGAGGTGTAAGTTAATCCTCCTGTGTTGAAACCCTCATCATGGTCTGAGGCCACACAGTGCTAGGTGGTACAGTTGAAGTCCTCAAGAGGTAGAATAGAATGTCACAGGGAAATTCCAAAAGTTCCTTTCCACCTTTATAACTAAATCCTACCCAAGTTCCAACTTGAGCCATGGGAAGTTCACTTAGGTGTAACTGGTGGGAAACCTGCAAACTGGTGAGTGGAGAGATGAAATGACTTGCCCAAGGACAGAATGAGTCAGCCCAGAGGCAGGTTCAATTGAGCAAGGCTGTCATCTTCCTAAACCTGTGCAGCATGCACTGGGCCATCAGTACTGATGCAAGTGGCCTCTAGACACTGTACTTCTCCCTGGCTTGCTCAGTTACTTTTTCTTCAGTCTTTTTAGGAGCTGGGATGAGAGTTTCATATAATCTAAGAATCGACCAGGTTGGAAAGGACCTCCAAGATCATCCACTCCAACCTAGCACCCAGCCCTAGACAATCAACCAGACCATGGCACTAAGTGCCCAAGCCAGGCTTGGCTTCAACACCTCCAGGCATGGCAACTCCACCACCTCCCTGGGCAGCCCATTCCAATGCCAATCACTCTCTCTGACAACAACTTCTTCCTAACATCCAGCCTAGACCTCCCCTGGCACAACTTGACACTCTGTCTCCCTGTTCTGTTGCTGCTTGCCTGGCAGCAGAGCCCAACCCCTCCTGGCTACAGCCTCCCTGCAGGGAGCTGCAGACAGCAATGAGCTCTGCCCTGAGCCTCCTCTTCTGCAGGCTGCACACCCCCAGCTCCCTCAGCCTCTCCTCACAGGGCTGTGCTCCAGGCCCCTCCCCAGCCTTGCTGCCCTTCTCCAGACACCTTCCAGTACTTCAACATCTCTCTTGAATTGAGGAGCCCAGAACTGGACACAGCACTCAAAGTGTGGCCTGAGCAGTGCTGAGCACAGGGGCAGAAGAACCTCCCTTGTCCTACTGCCCACACTGCTCCTGAGCCAGCCCAGGATGCCATTGGCTCTGCTGCCCACCTGGGCACTGCTGCCTCATCTCCCAGCACCCCCAGGTTTCTTTCTTCCTGGCTGCTCTCAGCCACTCTGTCCCCAGCCTGTAGTGCTTCTTCAGGTTGTTGTGGCCAGATTGTAGAACCCTGCACTTGGCCTTGTTCAGTCTCATCCCATTGGCCTCTGCCCACCCATCCAGCCTGGCAATTTTACAATTGCTGAGGACAAAGTTGGGTGCACACTGAAAATTGTCAGTCGGAATCATGTTGGGTGATTTGCAGACTGCAAGCAGTGCTCTGAAACCTGGGGGTTTGGCAGTTGTTTTAAGCTGGCTAAATACATCCAGATAACTCTGCCTGCAGCTGTGCTTCTGGATCAAATGTTATATTATTGGCCATTATCCAGTTTCAAATTGCATTAAAAGTCAGCTGAAAAACTTCATTGTTCTTAAATAGCTGCTGTAGTTGCCAGAGCTGGATTGCAATTAGAGGTCGGGAAGGAAGGGCCCTGTGGTGGTTGGGATGCCAACATTGAGATACTCCTGATCCATGTTGGTTTAGCCTTTTCTTTTCTGCTTTTTCCTAGCTGAGCACCTAGTGAGGAGTTTTAATTCCTGGCTCTTTTGCTAGGATACTGAGTGGTGGTGACTGTGTCCCTTTCCTGTTTGTGAAATCGCACAGAATCACTGAATATTTTTGCTTGGAAAAGACCTTCAAGGTTATACAGTCTCACTATTCTGTTCCATTCTCTACCAACTTTGCTGCTAAGCCATGTCCCTTAGCACTACATCTGTGTGTCTTTTAAATACCTCTAGGGATGGTGATCCAACCACCTATCTCCCTGGGCAACCTATTGCAAGTGTTTGGTAACCCTATCAGTGGAGAAATGTCTTCTATTATCCATCCTAAACCTCACCTTGTGCAAATTGAGGCTATTTCCTTTTGTCCTGTGAGGCCACACCTTGAGTACTGTGTCCAGTTCTGGGCTCCTCAATTCAAGAGAGATGTTGAGTTGCTGGAAGGTGTCCAGAGAAGGGCAGCAAGGCTGGGGAGGGGCCTGGAGCACAGCCCTGTGAGGAGAGGCTGAGGGAGCTGGGGGTGTGCAGCCTGCAGAAGAGGAGGCTCAGGGCAGACCTCATTGCTGTCTGCAACTCCCTGAAGGGAGGCTGTAGCCAGGTGGGGTTGGGCTCTTCTGCCAGGCAAGCAGCAACAGAAGAGGGGGACAGAGTGTCAAGTTGTGCCAGGGGAGGCTGGATCCTAGGCTGGATGTTAGGAGGAAGTTGTTGTCAGAGAGAGTGATTGGCATTGGAATGGGCTGCCCAGGGAGGTGGTGGAGTCACCATCCCTGGAGGTGTTGAAGCAAAGCCTGGCTGGGGCACTTAGTGCCATGGTCTGGTTGATTGGCCAGGGCTGGGTGCTAGGTTGGACTGGATGAGCTTGGAGGTCTCTTCCAATCTGCTTGATTCTATGATTGGAAGGGACTTTTAAATGTTATTTAACCCAACCCAATGGGCAACATCATGCTGGCCACATCTCTAATATACTTTAGGCTATTTAATTTATCAGCTCTGCTATAGAAATGCTGTGATTAAATTGCTTGTGGAACTGCATTACTGTTCCTGCAGTGCTTGCTGAGTTTGTCAGAGGGTTTACCAGTTGCTAGAAGTCACAGGGATGTACCTGCCTGCCTTTTGTACTTTGAGTGGTGAAATTCCTGCTGGAAGTCACAAGGTAGTGCTGCTGCGCCTTTTGCTGTGCGGTGAAGTGGAGGAGGAAGCCCTGTGGATGTCCTTTGCTGCTGAGTAATGTTCTCTTTTGTACAAGCACGTCAGGGAGGAGACTCCAAACACTTCATCTCTGATCAAATATTTTAGTTGTGGTGCTTCTTTTTTACCCTTAGACCTTTTCTTTTTAGGATTTTTAAGCTGACTGCAAGCTCTTAACAGTAGTTAAGAGCTAGTTCTTATTAGGGCTTAGTGTGCAAGTGGAAGAGTAGCTCTTAGGCTGCCTTCTGGTAGTCAGGCAGCAGATTACATTGTTAGGTCAGTGACTCTGTCATCAGGTGGCATTGTCTATCAAACAGTAAAGTGCTGCAATTCCAGTGTCAGAAAAGCTTAGTCTGCAGATCATTCAGGGGTAGGATCACCTGAAAGTGACTCAGCTTGGCCCTTAGGACATTAGTTAATTTCCTTACCCATCCCAGTCACCACTGGGAGGGGAAAACATCAGAATAGCATTTTCCAGAGTTACAGAACAGAGAATCTTTGGTGCCTGTTTCTTCTGGCACTTATGCCATGGTCTGGTTGACTGGATAGGGCTGGGTGCTAGGTTGGACTGGATGATCTTGGAGGTCTCTTCCAACCTGGTTGATTCTATTCTATTCTTTTCAGGACAGGACTAATAAAGTAGTTATTAACCATGCAGCAGGTTTCCTCCTTCTGAGACTTTGCTGTAATTGAGCAGGCTGTGTGAAAGCAAAGAGTGCATCTGGAGCAGTGAAGTAACCTGCCACAGCACAGGAACTCGATACCTCTACTGTGAAATGCTTAGACTAATCCTTCACATGGTTTTGACCTGCACAAGCTGACATTCTCCCAAACAGCTCTTTAGTTAATCTGGGCCTTAGCCAACCTCAGAGACCATTCCCAACAGACAGTTTAGAGGAAAGCCCTCGTCGGGAAGCTGGCAAAATTAACTAATGCGGATGAGGCAATTTATTGTAGCTGGCCTGAGGGACTGAGAAGCTCTGCCACTGTTTGATTTCCTTACACAGATGTGTCAGACTGTGCCCAGGCAGAGGTACTTTGTGAAGTGATAGAAATGAAGAGCCTGTCTGGGGGATANCCTGGCACACCTTGACACTGTCCCCTTCTTCTATTGCTGCTTGCCTGGCAGAAGAGACCAACCCCACCTGGCTACAGCCTCCCTTCAGGTAGTTGTAGACAGCAATGAGGTCTGCCCTGAGCCTCCTCTTCTGCAGGCTGCACACCCCCAGCTCCCTCAGCCTCTCCTCATAGGGTTTCTGTTCCAGACCCCTCACAAACTTTGTTGCCCTTCTCTGGACACCTTCCAGCACCTCAACATCTCTCTTGAATTGAGGAGCCCAGAACTGGACACAGCACTCAAGCTGTGGCCTGACCAGTGCTGAGTACAGGGGCAGATTAACCTCCCTCATCCTGCTGCCAACACTGCTCCTAATACAGCCCAGGATGCCATTTGCTCTCTTGGCCACCTGGGCACACTGCTGCCTCATCTTCAGCTACTATCTGCCAGTACCCCCAGGTCCCTTTCATCCTGGCTGCTCTCCAGTCACTCTGTCCCCAGCCTGTAGTGCTGCTTTCTACCTTAGCAGATTCAGAGGTCTGTTTTATACTGTTTCTAACAGTATTTATACTGGTTTATAACTGTTTATTTACATTATATGTATTATATGTTCAATATTTCTATATATAATAATTTAAATTTTTATATATAAGTATATGTTTATACTATTATTTTTATACATATGTTTGCATATATTATTTATATATATACACATATACACATGTATATTTTTATGCTGTTTCTAACTGTTTAGCCTGGAGAAGAGGAGGCTCAGGGCAGAGCTCATTGCTGTCTGCAGCTCCCTGCAGGGAGGCTGTAGCCAGGTGGGGTTGGGCTCTTCTGCCAGGCAAGCAGCAACAGAAGAAGGGGACAGAGTCTCAAGTAGTGCCAGAGAAGGTCTAGACTGGATGTTAGGAGGAAGTTTTTGGCAGAGAGAGTGATTGGCATTGGAATGGGCTGCCCAGGGAGGTGGTGGAATCACCATCCCTGGGGGTGTTGAAGCAAAGCCTGGATGAGGCACTTAGTGCCATGGTCTGGTTGATTGTCGAGGGCTGGGTGCTAAGTTGGGCTGGATGATCTTGGAGGTCTCTAACAGATTCTTCTCAGAGTCTGGCACTGAAGATATTTTACAACAAGCAGCACACTGAGCTGGTATTCTTTTTCTCACTGTAGAAATGGTGTCAAATTAGACTTTTCACTTGAAATACCTGTATCTGCCTTTGCAAACTACATTGGATTGGAAGTAGGAAGGGGTTGTGGCAAAAAAGAATAGAATAGAATGGAGTAGAAATAGAATAGAACAGAATAGAATAGAATAGAAATAGAATAGAATAGAATGGAATAGAAATAGAATAGAACAGAATAGAATAGAATAGAAATAGAATAGAATAGAATAGAATAGAATAGAATAGAATAGAATCAACCAGGTTGGAAGAGACCTCCAAAGGATCAAGCACTTAAATGTCTCGATCCAAACTTAACCGTGTTCCCTTCAGTAATTTGTTGAGATACTTGCTGTTGAGACTTGGGTTTGAAATGAAAAGTTAAGTACAGTAATGTTTGAATTTGCTGCTTAGAGTAACTTGAACAGGGGTGGAACCTGTTTGTTTTGGGGCATTTGTGCTTTCTTGTTTGTCCGTTTGGTTTTTAGAGTCCTCGGTGAAGAATCAGAAGAAGAAATTCAGTCTCGAGGAAAAATCCAAATCTTCCAAGAAGCGAGTTCATTATATGAAGTTTGCAAAAGGTAAGAGAAATTCCCTTGTTTCATAAGCTCTAACCAAGATTAGGAAAAAAATCCCCATGTGACAAGGAGATCTGTTGCCTTCTGAGATCTAAATTTGGCAAGTAAAACCTTGGTCTAGAAATGCCCCCCGTGGCAACTTACTTAGAGCTTGCAATGTGCTGTTCCTCTTTATTTTGGACAGTTTCAGATGGCTTTGGGTTGATGTTGTTGAATAAAACTGTTTGTGTCTGAAGGAGCCATCAGCTGAATAAAGAAACAGCAAATATCCTGAATGTTCTTTGCGTGGGCAGGGGCTGGGGAGGGGGAAGCAAAGGTGATAACAGTTCCTTGGGCGTCTACAAGTCGCTATCCTCTGCAATCTCTCTTAGCAGTAACCCCTGCTAAGAGATCACATGGATAAGATCAGTGATCAGATTAAACCTGAATGCAGGAAGAGGAAAGTCCTCTTATATCTACCAGGTACTTTACTGGATAAATGAGGACAGTGATTGATGCCCAGAAAAACTCTGTCAAGAACTTGTGGAGCTTAATGATTTCTCTCCTTAGAATGATGAAGTTGTTTCAACCATGCCTTGATTCACATCTTGCCAGCTGTTCGATCTCTTGCTGTGTTTTTCTGCTGCCTCTGTTCCCCTTTCACACACCCTGTGTGGATGATGTGTGTGTATACATGTTTCACTACATGGATGGGATTGATTTCCAGCTCATGGCTTGGACAGATCCACTCTGTATGGGTCAAGAACTGGCTGGAAGGCCAAGACAGGAGAGTGGTGGTAAATGGTGCTGCATCCGGTTGGCAGCTGTCACTAGTGGTGTGCCCCAGGGATCAGTGCTGGGCCCAGTCCTGTTCAATGTCTTTATTGATGATCTGGACCAGAGGATTGAGTCCAGCATCAGTAAGTTTGCAGATGACACCAAGCTAGGAGCAGGTGTGGATCTGTTGGAAGGTAGGAGAGCCTTGCAGAGGGACCTGGCCAGGCTGNCAGAGAGATGTTGAGGTGCTGGAAGGTGTCCAGAGAAGGGCAGCAAGGCTGGGGAGGGGCCTGGAGCACAGCCCTGTGAGGAGAGGCTGAGGGAGCTGGGGGTGTGCAGCCTGCAGAAGAGGAGGCTCAGGGCAGAGCTCATTGCTGTCTGCAGCTCCCTGCAGGGAGGCTGTAGCCAGGTGGGGTTGGGCTCTTCTGCCAGGCAAGCAGCAAGAGAACAAGGGGACAGAGTCTCAAGTTGTGCTGGGGGAAGTCTAGGCTGGATGTTAGGAGGAAGTTGTTGTCAGAGAGAGTGATTGGCATTGGAATGGGCTGCCCAGGGAGGTGGTGGAGTCCCCATCCCTGGAGGTGTTCAAGGCAGGATTGGACGTGGCACTTGGTGCCATGGTCTAGCCTTGAGCTCTGTGGTAAAAGGTTGGACTTGATGATCTGTGAGGTCTCTTCCAACCCTGATGATACTGTGAGACTATGATATGATATTTGACTGGATAGGGCTGGGTGCTAGGTTGGACCAGATGAGCTTGGAGGTCTCTTCCAACCTGGTTGATTGTATGATTCTAATGTCTGATCTATTAAGCTTAAAGCTCTCTGTGATGTTTTCTGATGGCAAATGCCTCTGCTAAAGCACGTTCTGAATGGAGGCCAAATTCTGATATTGGAATTTGTGGTTCTTGATTGATTGACTTAGCCTCAAAGTCAGACATGCTAACATGACTGCCACTTTGTGACATTAAACTATTAAAGTGGTTCAGGGCTTGCAAGTGCAGAGGCCTGTATGAGATACTAGAGAAGAGTGTACTGCATACAGAGGAAAATTAAGTGTCTTGAGACATATATTGAACAATATCCCTCCTTTGTATGGCTGCAGTGTTTCTGTAAGGCAGCTCCCTGTTTGGTTATTCTCTCAGTGATCCTAAAAACAGGGAAATTGTTCTTTTTCAGGGAAAGAGAAAAAGTTATTTGAGAGAGGCTGATGTTGATGTGGCCCTTGCTGTTCAAATCCAATCCTGCTTCCTTTTAGACTAAACAAGAAGAGCTCACACAAAAGCGGGAGAAGGGAGCAGCAGCAGTAGAAAAGGCAGCTTCCGTTTCTGGTGCTGTTTTGCAGCCTCACTGCTGGAGGAACAAGCTGGAATCTGGGAAATACACACCAATATGGGATTCAGACAGTGCCTGCAATTCCTTTTGTAGTAACTGTTCCACTGTGATGCTGCAAAGGATTGGGGCTGTCAGCTAGTTTGATTTTTGAACAGAATGAAGGAGAAGTTGGGGATACATTTCAGAAGGAGGAAAAAAATAGGCATGGAAAGGAAGTGTAGAGTGAGAAGAGGAGCAGCAGGATTGCAACTGTCATGTTCCAAGCCTTGGCTAAGACAAAGCTGAAAACAGCCATGAGTCTGATCCAGCTTGCTTGGGTAAATACATCTGGAGGCTGCCCAGGGAGACAGCAAGAAGCTGGATGATGACTTCTCTAGGTCCATATGCCTGCTTACCCTCTGTGGGTAAGAGGAAGGAGAAACAGGTGGAGTAGTCAGATCAAGGTTTGTTGTTTGTTGGGTTCTTTTATCTATTGCAAGTGTTTAGATCCATTTTGAAGTCAGTAATTCTGGAATCAGAAAATCAAGTGGAGTAGGACCCCAGCAGACTCGAGCTAAATGTTTAGCTGTGCTAATATTGTTTCTTGAACTTCTGCTAATTGGCTAAACTTGTGCTGGTATCTCAGAATATTACATCACATGGTTACCTCCCCCTCCTTGCTGTATCTGATACTCAGCTAACCACCTAATAATCAGTTGGGAATAATGGTCCTCCTAGAACTCAGAGTAATCTCTCCATCACTCTTGAAATGAAGTTGGAATAATCAGGTATGTTGCAGAGGTGGAGGTTTATCTTTTCCAAAGCAATTTCAAGAACCCAAGAAAAATCTCAGCTGAGTTAATATGGATGTTCATTTATTTTATTTGACTGTGAGGAGTAGCTGTGACTCCCTAACTCTGTCAGAGATGGGGAATAACAAGTTAATAACAAGTGGCTAACAAGTTAACCATGGCACAGCAATGCGCCCTTGTGGCCAAGAAGGCCAATGGGATCCTGGGGTGTATTAGGAAGAGTGTGTCCAGCAGATCAAGGGAGGTTCTCCCCCTCTACTCTGCCCTGCTGAGACCTCATCTTGAATACTGTGTTCAGTTTTGGGCTCCCCAGTTGAAGAGGGACAGGGACCTGCTGGAGAGGGTCCATCGGACAGCTACGAGGATGCTTAGGGGACAGGAGTGCTGCCTGATGAGGAGAGGCTGAGGGACCTGGGGCTTTTTAGTCTGGAGAACAGAAGACTGAGAGGGGATTTGATAAATGTTTATAAATATCTAAAGGCTGCCAGGAGAGGTGGACAGGCTCTGCTCACTTGATCTCTGGAATAGCACAAGGAGCAATGGGTGTAAGTTGCAGCGAAAGAGGTTCTGCCTCAGCACAAGGGGGAACTTCTTTACTGTGAGGGTCCCAGAGCACTGGAACAGGTTCCCCAGAGAGGTTGTGGAGTCTCCTTCTCTGGAGCCTTTCGAGGCCTGTCTGGATGTGTTCCTCTGTGACCTGAGCTAAATTGTGTGATCCTGCTCTGGCAGGGGGTTTGGACTTGATGTTCTCCTTGGGTCCTTTCCAACCCTTAACATCCTGTGAGCCTGTGAATTCTTATGAGAATCCAAAAATGTGCTTTTTCTCCTCGGATTTTTCCTGTGTGTAGGAGTTTATAATATTTTTCCCCATCATCTCCTTGTACTATACCAGTTGTGGCATCAAGTGTAGAGAAACAAGCAGCTGTGCTATGTCTGCCTGTGTGTATACACCAGCAGTAATCATCTCCTCGCCAGCCTTTCCCCCTATATACACACACACATTTCCTCCTGTCTGTGGAAGTCGTGGTCAGCTTTCATTTAGTGTCTTTGGCATTGTCCTGCTGATTTGTATTCACCTCTAAAACCAGCTGTAAAGGTTATGGACTGTTTTTTTTCTCTCCCCTTGCCCCTTTCAGGCAAGGATCTGTCTTTGCGCAGCGAGGATGATCTGTCCTGCATATTTGGGAAGCGACAGAAGAGGATGAAGGTACAGGTAAACAAGAGGCTTCTTCATCTTCTTGTTTCCTTGCATATTTTTCTTCATAACAAACCCATATTTAAATGTCTTTTTTTTCTTCTTGTTTTCTCTTTATATCCTGCATTTAAGTTTGGAAAGTGCTGTTGCTTCTTCTGGGACTTAATCCTGCAGAACATTTGGGTTTTTCTTGGTAGCCACTGTAGATCATCTGCATTTATGGCTGCTTTTGAATGGTACAGAAGTTTCTGCATGCTTTTGCTAATTCCTTGACCAATGCAGTGGTTGGCAGATGACTGCTGTGCAGGTTCTCTTGCTCTCTGCACTGAACATCGAGCCACAAACTGCTCCCTGTTAAGCACTCAGATTTGCACATGCTAATGCAGGCAGGAGGGAATGTAATTTGAAGCTGTGTTGTTGTCCTCTGGCTAGAGTCTGCTGCTGAGCAGCCTCAGGGAGAGAAAGTCAGAAGCAGCAAAATTGCCTTTTTTTTTTCTTTGGTGCCTTTGTCCTCCCCCTTCTCCCCCCACCCACCCCCACCCCTCACCTTTCTTCATGGATCAGAGATCTGTGGAGTTTGCACAGAACAAAAATGCAGTGCTCAGGCCCTCCAGCTCTGAACAATTTCATTTCATTGCACCCATGAACTCTCATGATCCCTTTCCATCATGTTCCAGAGCCTGGTCCTTAAGGTGGCACAAATGGGACTGCCTTGTGAGGATTTGCAGTTCTGTTCTCTCTGTGTCTTTGCATTCTGTTTTGAAATCCCTTGGCTCTAGGCATCTCCCTCATGTGGCAGGGAGCACACTACAGGATCAGGAGAGTGCTGTCATTGTCCTGAAGTGAGTTGTTCATATCTATTCCTGTGCAGAGATAATGTAGGAAGAGTGCTGGTGTCCATCAGAGCCCTGGGGAGTGTCTTCAGGCTATGGCAGGCTGCAGTCCCTTCTAATTGAAGCTTCTGCAATTGAACCTTAGTAATGGTTATATGCTACTGTCCCTGTCCAAAGTAGATGAGGACAGCTTCCATACTTACATAGGTGCCAAAACTGCTGTCAGTTGGTCTGATTGCAGGTTCACAGCTGTTATGGCAGCTGAGATGACACCTGGAAGCACCTTGATCCTGCAGCTTGAAATCCTTTAAGGCACTTTCCAAAGTATCAGATTCCTCCTCTCTTTCAGAGATGCATTTTGAAAAGCATTCAGTACAGGTTTGATTCTCAACTCCCAGGAGAGTTGTCATTCACTCTTGATCTTTTGGCGCAGATGCTCAGCATAGTTCTTTTTCCTCTGTTTCTAATTGTTTCGGTCTGGGATCAGAAACATCTTGGGTAGGGCCTCATGGAAAGAGTCATAGAATCCTAGAATGGTTTAGGTTGGAAGGGACCTCAAGGATCATCCAGCTCCAACCCCCTGCCATAGGCAGGGACACCTCCCACTAGAGCAGGCTGCTCAAGGCCTCCTCCAGCCTGGCCTTAAACGCCTCCAGGGAGGAAGCATCCACAACCTCCCTGGGCAACCTGTGCCAGTGCCTTACCACCCTCACTGGAAAGAACTTCCTCCTAACATCCAGTCTAAATCTCCCCTCCTCCAGCTTAAACCCATTCCCCCTCGTCCTAACATTACTAGACCGTGTAAATAGTCCCTCCCCAGCTTTCCTGTAGGCTCCCTTCAAATACTGGAAGGCCACTATAAGGTCTCCTCGAAGCCTTCTCTTCTCCAGGCTGAACTTTTTTTCCGTAGAATCATAGCGTTACTGAGACTGCAGGAAACCTGGAGGTCTCTAGATCAGTTCCTTAAAGCAGAGTTAGCTGAAGGCTAAGTGACATGTTCTCTGGACCAGCAAGATAATCCTGGCTCATCTGAAGTGCTTGTCAAAGATATGTCCCCTCTGAACTGCTGCTGTGATAAATGATGTCTCAACAAATCAGAGAGGTGCTGTTCCAATCAGTTGAGTTCAGTATTTTCTAGTTGGCCATTAGGAATCATTTTATGGTCTTGACCTGTGGAATAGTCTTTTGGCACAAGGTGATTTGTTGTAGCTTAATCTGACCTGTCTTAACTGTAGAGTTCATCTCAGACTCACTATGTTAACTGTCTCCATAGCCTAGGACAGATCTGGTTTATGGATCTTTTCTCCTGTTTCACACTGACACTACAGCAGTAAGTGGAGATGTTGAAATTTGGGTGATCTACCTTATCAAAGGAAGAGGGGAGTTGGCTAGAGGATTGTAAAGACTGACAAAGAGTGGAATTGAAAAGGATATGGAAGAAAATTCTCTTTGCCCTGAAGGGTTGAAAGGAGTTTCTCTAGAAGCAGTAAGACTGAGATGCTGGTTTAAACCTTTCTTTTGAGGGTTGCTAATCATAGGCACTCACAACCTTTAGTTGTCCTGAGTGTTAAACATGAAAATGATTATGTGTACAGTTCTGCAGCCCCCAGCACAAGAAGGACATCAAACTGTTGGAGTGAATCCTGAGGAGGGTCACAAAGATACTCAGAGGGCTGCAGCAGCTCGTGCTATGAGGACAGGCTGAGAGAGTTGGGGCTCTGCAGCCTGGAGAGGAGAAGGCTTGGAGGACCTTATAGTGGCCTTCCAGGATTTGAAGGGGGCCTACAGGAAGGCTGGGGAGGGACTATTGACAAAGTCTGGTAAGGACAGGGTGAGGAGAGATGGGTTTAAACTGGCAGAGGGGAGATTGAAACTAGATGTTAGGAAAGGGTTCTTTGCAGTGAGGGTGGTGAGACACTGGTACAGGTTGCCCAGGGAGGTTGTGGAGCACAGAATCACCCAATGTGATCTTTGATCAAAGATCACATTGGGTGATTCTGTGCTCCACAACCTCCCTGAAGGTGTCCAGAACCAGGTTGGACAAAGCCTTGAGCAACCTGTTCTAGTGGGAGGTGTCCCTGCCTATATAGCAGGGGGCTGCAACTGGCTGATCCTTGACCTCCCTTCCAACCTAAACCATTCTATGATTCTGTGATTACTTTTAATAAATCCTGTGTATAACTAAAACCTCCTTAAGAAACTCCCCAAGGCCCTCTGGTTTTTAAAGAAATAATACAAGTGAAAAGAAAAAAAAAAAAAACCAAGGAGGGGGGGGTGGGGAGAGAAGAAAACAATGCCTGGGCTTCAGAGTGGACCTAAATTGAAAACGTCTGCAGGTTTTTTTGTTTCCCAGGGAGAGTTAAGTGATTGAAAATATTGCATTGTAATTACGATGCTCTCTGGAGACCCCCCAGTGAGGACCTGTTTTGCAGGGTAAGATCTGCCAGATTTTGGGTTTGGTTTTTTTGTTCTTTTGGCCCCTCACTTTCCCTCTGATTTTTCTCACTTGCTTAGTAACACTGAGAGCTGGGGAGACAGAAAAACAAATTCTGTTAGTTCCTATCTGGTTGAACTTCCTGGAACCCCCCCACTATATTTTTTTTCACTTTGCTTCTCAGAATTTCCTTCCTCCATCCAGCTGTGTTTCCTGATGAAGCCTTATCACTGGAGAAAATGCTCCTGAGTGAGACTGAGGATTTGGGAATGAGTTGCAGACAGTCCCTACTTGGTTGCTGAACAACATGATTCTGGCACTGATTTCACTCTGGGGCCTGGGGGAGTAGTTGTGATTTGCTGGCGCGTTCGTAATAGCTCCTTTAGAGAGATGCAGAGCAAACTGAATGTTTTGTGTCCATCTCACTTCCACCTCTCAGGTCATTCGATGAGTAATCTGCTTCCTCCAAGCTTTTGTAACTTGGATGGAAACCTCTCTTAAGTTCCCCTTAAGCCACCAAAATCTAAGTAGCCCAAAAGTCTCAAGTTTGTGGTGATTTCTTCCAGGTTAGTCATTAGAAAAGTAACAAAATCTAAGTAGCCCAAAAGTCTCAAGTTTGTGGGGATTTCTTCCAGGTTAGTCATTAGAAAAGTTAACTCTCCTTAAGCCACCTAAATCTAAGCAGCCCAAAAGTCTCAAGTTTGTGGTGATTTCTTCCATGTTAATCATTAGCAAAGTAACTCTCCTTAAGCCACCTGAATCTAAGTAGCCCAAAAGTCTTGAGTTTGTGGTGATTTCTTCCAGGTTATTCATTAGAAAAGTAACTCTCCTTAAGCCACCTAAATCTAAGCAGCCCAAAAGTCTCAAGTTTGTGGTGATTTCTTCCAGGTTA
>WAAF01000695.1:12390-54787 GCA_013400475.1 Tricholaema leucomelas | reverse complement strand
CTGGCAGCAGAGCCCAACCCCACCTGGCTACAGCCTCCCTTCAGGGAGCTGCAGACAGCAATGAGGTCTGCCCTGAGCCTCCTCTTCTGCAGGCTGCACGCCCCCAGCTCCCTCAGCCTCTCCTCACAGGGCTGTGCTCCAGGCCCCTCCCCAGCTTCATTGCCTTTCTCTGGACACCTTCCAGCACCTCAACACCTCTCTTGAGTTGAGGAGCTCAGAACTGGACACAGCACTCAAGGGGTGTCCTGACCAATGCTGAGTCCGGGGGCAGAAGAACCTCCCTTGTCCTACTGGCCACACTGCTCCTGATCCAGGCCAGGATGCTATTGGCTTTCTTGCCCACCTGGACAAACTTCTGGCTCATCTTCAGCTCCTCTCTACCAGCACCCCCAGGTCCCTTTCTTCCTGGCTGCACTCCAGCCACTCTGTTCCCAGCCTGTAGCACTGCTTGGGGTTGTTGTGGCCAAAGTGCCAATACCACAAGTGGCATTTTGCAGAGAAAGTTGAGGTGTAAGGAATTCTGTCAGTTTACCCAAAGCTTCAGTGAGCCCAGGGCAGACACACACTGTAATGGATTTTCAGTTATGTTCCTTCAGATTAGCCAACCTGCTTTTCTGATAAGTGCTGGGAAACGTAAGTCAGTTGAGGAAGTTCTGCAAAATGTGTTAGAAGACAATTTCCTGATTAAAAAAAGCCAAGAGGAAAAGCAACAGGGTAGAAAGTTACTTTTCTAATGACTAACCAGGAAGAAGTCACCACAAACGTGAGACATTCGGGCCACTTAGATTTTGGTGGCCCCACCAAAATCTTGGAGGTCCATCTTGGAGGTCTCTTCCAACCTGCTTGGTTCTATGATTCTATGACTCTGAGCAACCTGATCTAGTTGAAGATGTTCCTGGTCACTGCAGAGGGGTTGGCCTAGAGGACCTCTAAAGGTCCTTTTTGAACCAAACCACTTTATGGTTCTAGGACATTTACCTGACCCCTGAACTCACAACCCTCTCAATCTGCAGCTTCCTCCAGCTGACTGCTCCTTGCCTGCCTGCCTGTCCTCTGCCTCATTCCAGACCGGGGCACTACCTGGGATTGCATCAGGACAAATGCCTGCAGTGATGTTTGTGAGAGCAGCCAGGGCTTTGTCACATGTGGTGGCATTTCTTCTCTGAAAACAAACCTAAGTGCCAGGTCTGGTTGATTGGATAGGGCTGGCTGATAGTTTGAACTGGATGAGCTTGGAGGTCTCTTCCAACCTGGTTGATTCTATGATTCTGTGATGTTTGTGGGGTTTCAGAACTGTTAACTTTTAGACAAGTTGCAAGTTTAGTCTTGAGTTTTTTTCCCCCCTGTGACAAAAGTCTTTGTTATGGAGGTAGCATTGAAATATATTTGCTGTTACTTTTCTTCTTTTCCAGCAAGGTCCAGACAGAAGAAAACTGCAGAAGAAAAAATAAATTAGTTAAAAATTAACTTAGGTTTTTCACTGTTCTGCTTTAGAGACTGCAGCTAGCATGAGCTATTTGAGACTAAGAGGCAGAACAGTAAAAAAAAAAAAGACATCAAAAACTTGGAGAGAGTCCAAAAGGATTTAGTAAAGTGGTCGACAGGGTTAGAGGGCATGTCCTAGAAGGAGAGAGTGTAGGAACTGGATACGTTCGTCTTGGAAAGTAGGCAGAAAAAGGTGACCTCTCTGCCTATAAATATCTGGGGGTCAGGAGGAGGGAGGAAAAGAGGAAGGGGAGGGAGAGTAATCAGGGTAGACAGAAGCTAAGAATGGTACTGGGTGTGAGAACTCCAATTATAAAAAGGAAGACACAAGCTTAGTCTTCAGCAGGCTTCCTCACCTGTCAACGCGGCAGTGGGAGAGTCTCCTAAGGGAAATCCTAGCTCCTCAGTAACTGACACCAGGGGAAAAAAATGAATTTAGCCCTTTTAGATCCAGCAGAATGAAGAAAGGTTAATTGATTGCAGTGAAATGTCTCCCAACAAGTCATTCTGTGANCCAGCCTAGACCTCCCCTGCCACAACTTGAGACTGTGTCCCCTTGTTTTGTTGCTGCTTACCTGGCAGAAGAGCCCAACCCCACCTGGCTACAGCCTCCCTTCAGGTAGCTGTAGACAGCAATGAGCTCTGCCCTGAGCCTCCTCTTCTGCAGCCTGCACACCCCCAGCTCCCTCAGCCTCTCCTCATAGGGTTTGTGTTCCAGGCCCCTCACCAGCTTTGTTGTCCTTGTCTGGACATCTTCCAGCACCTCAACATCTCTCTTGAATTGGACACAGCATTCAAGGGGTGGCCTGAGCAGTGCTGAGCACAGGAGCAGAAGAACCTCCCTTGTCCTGCTGGCCACACTGTTCCTGAGCCAGCCCAGGATGCCATTGGCTCTCTTGCCCACTTGGGCACTCTGCTGCCTCATCTTCAGCTCCTCTCTCCCAGCACCACCTGATCCCTTTCTTCCTGGCTGCTCCCAGCCACTCTGTCCCCAGCCTGTAGCACTGCTTGGGGTTGTTGTGGCCAAAGTGTCAATACAGCAAGTGACATTTGCAGAGAAAAGTTGAGGTGGACACAGTACTGTAGCTTAGTTTCCTTTGGTTGTGTGCTTGGATTCTGTGTGCCTGAAGGAGATGAGATCATGCTGACATCTGTCTGTGTGCATGCTGAGCTGTTTGTCTTCTCTCAGCAGAATAATTATGGAAACTTTGCTTCCTTAAGAAATCAGAGTCAAAATGTAATTGCTGTCAGTGTGCTCCAGAGGAAAACAGTAGGAAAACACTGAGGTAGTGTCATTAGCAGAGTCCCTTCTTTTTTTATCATACAGTTGTTGTCAGAGGCACTGATTGTCTTATGCCTTAGGTATTGTAATTATCCCTTGACTGGTCAGATTTGGCATTAGTAGTGTGACTACATAGGGCTTATTCTTCTATATGACTGTACACACTCCTGTGCTGAAAAGGGTATGAGTTGGGTGTCACTGGAAAGGGTTAATATGTGTTACCATGAATCAAAGCAATAACCACAGCATACAGTAGATGGGATTTAATCTGACCTGACTTTATTAGTAGAAGTTTTAGGCATCTTCTCCAAGCTCACTTCACAGTGATCACTTCCAAAAAGAGAGAAGAGCTAAAAAGACCCAGAGCCAGATTCTGGGCTGCATCAGGAGAAGTGTGGCCAGCAGGGCAAGGGAGGTCATTCTCTCCCTCTACTCCACTCTGGTGAGACTCCACCTGGAGTACTGCATCCACTTCTGGAGCCCCTGTTACAAGAGGGATGTGGAGATGCTGGAGTGTGTCCAGAGAAGGGCCAGGAGGATGCTCAGAGGGCTGCAGTGGCTCTGCTGTGAGCACAGACTGAAAGAGTTGGGGCTGTGCAGGCTGGAGCAGAGGAGGCTCCCAGGTGACCTTTTGGTGGCCTTCCAGCATCTGAAGGGGGCTACAAAAAAGCTGGGGAGGGACTTTTGAGGCTGTCAAGGAGTGCCTGGACTGGGGGGAATGGAGCAAAGCTGGAGGTGGGGAGATTGAGAGTGGAGGTGAGGAGGAAGTTGTTGAGCATGAGAGTGGTGAGAGGCTGGAATGGGTTTCCCAGAGAGGTGGTTGAGGCCCCATGGCTGGAGGTGTTTAAGGCCAGGCTGGCTGAGGCTGTGTGCAGCCTGCTCTAGGGTAGGGTGTCCCTGGGCATGGCAGGGGGATTGGAACTAGATGGTCCTTGTGGTCCTTTCCAACCCTGACTGATTCTATGGGTCTATGATTCTGCCATGATGGGCAGTAGAAGGCCTTTGCCCATGCCTGAGGGGCAGCCAGAATGGACTGGTGTCAATAAGTCACAAGGAGGGTAACAGGACAATAAGGGCTAAATGCTTCTTCAGTGTGCAGAAGTGGTACACACAGAGAAAGTCTTCTGTCAGCAAAGGCTGGCATAAAGTAGATCTAAAACCCTGTTGCTTTGAGCTGGCAACTTGTAACACTTCAACAAGTCACAAAACAACAAATGAATTAGGCTCAAGGTGTTAATTTGGGTCATATTTTTAATACTTCCTCATGTAGCTAAGATTATTCCAGGACCACTGGTAAAAATTACAGCATGGTGTCCTAGTAGGGCTTTTGATAAAAGGAGGAAGAGCAAAGTATTGATGTTTTGTTGCCTGTTGTATAAGCACCTTGTTAATCAACTCAGGATAAATTATTGCTGCTGAGATATCAGCAGAGAAAGGGAAAGGAAGGGACATGTCCTGATCTGGAAGAAATGGTGCTTTTTCTTCTTTCTTCACTGGAGAAGAGTCCTGCCTCTAGCATTAGTTCCTTGGGGGGGTTGTTAGCAGCAGAAAACAAAACTGGGGGTAGCTCTTTTGATTTATCTTCTTCCCTTCCCTTTTGGTCACTTCGATAGGCTTAAAGAGCCGAGCTGGCTTTAATGTGTTACCATTAGAGACCATGCATTAGCTGGAATAAACCATCATGCCTCACAGTGAAAAATATCCCTTGATTGGCTAATTAATCAGTCAAAGGGGAATGACATGGTCCTTGGCTTGAGGGACTCTGCTGCACAGGTAAACAGGTCATTGATAAATGGTTTAGCCACAAATTCATATATCAAGAAAACTTAGTCATTTTTTAACCATGCTTTGTGTGAAAGCTGCACTGCATTTTGGGAGCTGTATTTTTGCTGCCCTTGCTTTTTTGCATTGTGGGAGTTTTTAGGTTGTGAGTGTTTGCAAGAGGAAGAGCTCAAAGAGAACTTTGTGATGGTTGTGATTCTCCCCCTCTACTGCGCTCTGCTGAGACCCCACCTGGAGTACTGCATCCAGTTCTGGAGCCCCCATTCCAAGAAGGATGTGGAGATGCTGGAGTGTGTCCAGAGCAGGGCCAGGAGGATGCTCAGAGGGCTGCAGCAGCTCTGCTGTGAGGGCAGATTGAATGAGTTGAGGCTGTGCAGGCTGCAGAAGAGGAGGCTCCCAGGTGACCTTCTTGTGGCCTTCCAGAATCTGAAGGGGGCTACAAAAAAGCTGGGGAGGGACTTTTGAGGCTGTCAGGGAGTGACAGGAGTGGGGGGAATGGAGCAAAGCTGGAGGTGGGGAGAGTCAGAGTGGAGGTGAGGAGGAAGTTGTTTAGCATGAGAGTGGTGAGAGGCTGGAATGGGTTGCCCAGGGAGGTGGTTGAGGCCCCATGGCTGGAGGTGTTTAAGGACAGGATGGATGAGGCCTTGAGCAACCTGTTGTAGTGTGAAGTGTCCCTGCCTATGGTGGGGTATTTGAACTGGATGGTCCTTGAGGTCCCTTCCAACCTAAACCATTCTATGAAATATGATGAGTTATATCCTGTCCTCAGGCACTGCATGAACAAAGCTGACACCCGTCAGTGTAATAATCTGGGGCAAATGTATGAAACCAGATGCATGTCCAGGTTGGTAAAAGGCTTCATCCAACTTCATGGCTTAGTACAGGCTTTTGGCATCTATATGCTGAATATTAGTGTGTGTGTGTGTGTGTGTGTGTGTCTGGTGTACAACACCTCCTTCTGAAAGGATTAGAATAGAATAGAATCAACCAGGTTGGAAGAGATCTCCAAGCTCATCCAGTCCAACCTAGCACCCAGCCCTATCCAGTCAACCAGACCATGGCACTAAATGCCTCATCCAGTCTTTTCCTGAACACCTCCAGGGACAGTGACTCCACCACCTCCCTGGGCAGTCCATACCAATGCCAATCACTCTCTCATTGCTCCTCAGTGGGATTCTTCACTGAAGCTTTAAGAAAAAGACAACAGAGTAAAAAAGGTAAGGGGGGAGAGAATTAATCTCCAAATTAAAGGGCATAAAAAATGTGATCCAGAACCATCCTTATACATGGGGCATGTCAATAGGATTAAAGCAAAGACCCATCAAACACTGAATCATAGAATCATAGAATCATAGAATGGTTTAGGTTGGAAGGGACCTCAGGGATCATCCATCTCCAACCCCCTGCCATAGGCAGGGACACCTCCCACTAGAGCAGGCTGCTCAAGGCCTCATCCAGCCTGGCCTTAAACACCTCCAGGGAGGAAGCATCCACAACCTCCCTGGGCAACCTGTGCCAGTGTCTCACCACCCTCACTGTAAAGAACTTCCTCCTAACATCCAGTCTAAATCTCCCCTCTGCCAGTTTAAACCCATTCCCCCTCGTCCTGACATTCCCAGACCTTGTCAATAGTCCCTCCCCAGCCTTCCTGTAGGCTCCCTTCAGATACTGCAAAGCCACTCTAAGGTCTCCTCGAAGCCTTCTCTTCTCCAGGCTGCAGAGCCCCAACTCTCTCAGCCTGTCCTCATAGCAGAGCTGCTGCAGCCCTCTGAGCATCTTCGTGGCTCTCCTCTGGACTGGCTCCAGCAGTTCCATGTCCTTCTTGTGCTGGGGGCTCCAGAACTGCACACAGTACTCCAGGTGGGGTCTGAGGAGAGCAGAGTAAAGGGGCAGAATCCCCTCCCTTGCCCTGCTGCCCACACTGCTCTTGCTGCAGCCCAGCACAGGGTTGCTGTCTGGGCTGCATGTGCACACTGCAGGCTCATGTTGAGCTTTTCATCAACCCAGACCCCCAGGTCCTTCTCCTCAGGGCTGCTCTCAGCCATTCCCCACCCAGCCTGGAGCTGTGCCTGGGATTGCACCGACCCAGGTGCAGGACCTTACACTTGGCCTTGTTAAACGTCATGAGGTTGGCCTGGGCCCACCTCTGCAGCCTGTCCAGGTCCCTCTGGATGCCATCCCTGCCCTCCAGCAAGTCAGCTGCGCCACAGCTGAAGTTTGGCACAGCTACTTAACTGGGTACACAACAATCCTAATTGTGCTTTTTTCTCTCTGATTCTTCTTTGGGCTTGGCTATTAGGGAATGAAGTTAACTGTTTGGGCTTTGGAGTTGGGTTTTTTTTGTCATGCATAATCCCTTCCTCCCAAAACCAGCCCTCATCGTGGACCTGAGCTTTATAGGAAAGCTTTGGTTTGTTTTTTCCTTTTAGAAATATTTGCCTGATCAAAGAGCTTTCTTTAAAATTAAAGTGCAGTGGTTCAAAACCAGGAAAAGTTCTTTTTTTTTTTTTTTGGATCCTATCATAACAGGATTTGTATATGGAAGTCTGAACTGAACAGGTGGCTTCCTGTTGATTCTAAAACCAGGTGGGCAAGTTCTTGACAGCAAGTTGATCTTGCAGGCTGCTACCTGCCCTGGTGCAAAGGGGTATGCTTCCTGCTTTTTCCTTCTGCTGCTGTAGCACAGAGCCAGGATGGTGGTCCCTAGCACAAAGGAGCTTGTTCTTCTGTGCTTGAGGAGGAGGGGGTTGTGTGAGATGGCATTTGTGATTGGTATCCTGTGGTTAATGAGAGGAAAAGAGCAGCAAGTCTCTTAGAGATCTGGGAATAGAATATGTTGTACTACTCTTTAAGGCAGCTTCTGGATCCACTCAGATAGCCTGCACAGTCTTATTTTTGCTGACCTGTTATTCAGGAGTGTCTAACTCTTTGTTCAAGGGTGTCTTCTGATTTCTTTGTTCAAGGGTGTCTTCTGATTTCTTTGTTCAAGCGTGTCTTCTGATTTTGGTTCATTCATAGAACCATAGAATCAACCAGTTTGGAAGAGACCTCCAAGATCAGGCTGGGCAGTGAGTGGCTGGAGAGCAGCCCTGAGGAGAGGGACTTGGGGGTGCTGCTGGAGCAGAAGCTCAGCAGGAGCCAGCAGTGTGCACTTGCAGCCCAGAAAGCCAAGCAGAGCCTGGGCTGCAGCAGGAGAAGTGTGGCCAGCAGGGCCAGGGAGGTGATTCTCCCCCTCTGCTCTGCTCTGCTGAGACCCCACCTGGAGTACTGCATCCAGTTCTGGAGCCCTCATTACAAGAGGGATGTGGAGATGCTGGAGTGTGTCCAGAGAAGGGCCAGGAGGATGCTCAGAGGGCTGCAGCAGCTCTGCTGTGAGCACAGACTGAAAGAGTTGGGGCTGTGCAGGCTGGAGAATAGGAGGCTCCCAGGTGACCTTCTTGTGGCCTTCCAGGATCTGAAGGAGGCCTACAAAAAAGCTGGGGAGGGACTTCTGAGGCTGTCAGGGAGTGCCAGGACTGGGGGGAATGGAGCAAAGCTGGAGATGGGTAAGTTCAGCCTGGAGGTGAGGAGGAAGTTGTTGAGCATGAGAGTGGTGAGAGGCTGGAATGGGTTGCCCAGGGAGATGGTTGAGGCCCCATGGCTGGAGGTGTTTCAGGCCAGGCTGGCTGAGGCTGTGTGCAGCCTGCTCTAGGGTAGGGTGTCCCTGGGCATGGCAGGGGGGTTGGAACTGGATCATCCTTGTGATCCCTTCCAGCCCTGACTGATTCTGTGATTCTGTTCTATGATTCTATGATCATTCAGTCCAAGCTATCATGAAACCATTTATGAAGCTTCTATTTGCTTCATATGGGTTAAGCAGACCAGAAGTTAGAGCAAAGGAACTTACTTAATCTGGGAAAGTTCTAAAAGTCAAAGAAACAAGCTCTTCCAGTTCCAGTCTTTTGACTTCTCTACTGGAGTTTTCTCCTTCAGCTGTGAACACTTCTGTTGTTTTTCCCTGTCCAATCTGGAGAAACATCTGGTTTTGGAATATGACTTAATGGTGAACTCCCCCTTCAGGGTAAGCTTGAGAGTTGGATGAGGTATTTGCCTCCTCTCTCTGACCTCACTTCATTTGCCTGCCATGTTTGAAAAAGTGTGGCAGTTTGAAGTTAATTTGGGTTAATTTGAGTTTTCTCATTCTAATAAGGTCAAGAAATCCATTGTATGTTTTCCCCCACACCTACAGCCTCACTCTGCAGATTACCATCAGTTGTAGTGTGGTTATTACCACCACTACAGGGAACAGCTGTGGTGGTGCCATATACAGACAAATGTGACCTGCTGCCTTATGTCATTCATTTGATCATCTGCTAATAACTGAGTGGATCCTTGACTAAGAAAAGAGGAAGAGTATGATGCAGAACTGCATCAGTGTGATGCAGTTTTGTAGTATGCCCTGATTACATTATCATCATCATACAGGGCTAAGAAGATGATGGGAGGACTGAATTATCTCTCTTAGAGAGACCTGGGGCTCTTCAGCCTGGGAAAGACTGAAAGGGAAAACTTAGAATCATAGAATCAACAGATTGGAAGAGACCTCCAAGCTCAGCCAGTCCAACCTAGCACCCAGCCCTGGCCAATCAACCAGACCATGGCACTAAGTGCCTCAGCCAGGCTTGGCTTCAACACCTCCAGGCACAGAGACTCCACCACCTCCCTGGGCAGCCCATTCCAATGCCAATCACTCTCTCTGACAACAACTTCCTCCTAACATCCAGCCTAGACCTCCCCTGGCACAACTTGAGACTGTGTCCCCTTCTGCTGTTGCTGCTTGCCTGTCAGAAGAGACTTCTTCCTAGCATCCAGTCTGAATCTTCCCAGTTCTAGTTTTGCTCCATTCCCTCTGGTCCTACCACTACCTGACATCCTAAAAAGTCCCTCCCGAGCTTCACTGTAGATCCCCTTCAGATAGTGGAAGGCCACAATAGGGTCACCTTGGAGCCTTCTCTTCTCCAGACTGAACAGCCCCAACTCCCTCAGTCTGCCTCCATAGGAGAGGTGCTCCAGCCCTCTGAGCATCCTCATGGCCCTTTTTCTGGACATGTTCCAGCACAGCCCTTCAGGAGTCATAGAATTATAGAATCATAGAATCAGTCAGGGTTGGAAGGCACCACAAGGATCATCTAGTTCCAAGCTCCCTGCCATGGATAGGGTCACCCTGGCCACTGCCTCATCCATCCTGTCCTTAAACACCTCCAGGGATGGGGCCTCAACCACCTCCCTGGGCAACCCATTCCAGCCTCTCACCACTCTCATGCTCAACAACTTCCTCCTCACCTCCACTCTGAACCTAGCCACCTCCAGCTGGAGCTTAAGTAAGCAACAGAAAAGAGAATCGAGGGAGCTCCAAGAAGCTGAGTTTTGCTGAACTGGAAAGCATTTAGGTACTGTACTGTACTCTACAGGTTGTGAAGTTTGCATGCATGTGACAATGTCTGAACTCTTTCCTGCACTGGATTAGGGGATGTGACATCTGTCTGTTGTGCATAGTTTGTACCTTTCCTTCTAGGGGGAAATTGGTTGTGCCTTCAAGTGCTTGGATTTGGCAGACTCTCAGTAACAGGAACCCAGTGGGTATAAGTGAGGACAAGTTGAAGTGTGCTCTGGCTTTGAAGCAGATGATGATGCTGTTTATGGTAATTAGTTTCAGTGGAAGTTTATTGCATAGCCTGCAATGGACTTCCAGAAGGTTCTGCCTAGATGAGTTTAAACTTGTTAGTAGAAAATGCCTGTTTCCCTCAGGATTTGGAATCACCAAGGCTGCTCTGGTGACTTGCTTGCATTTCCCTCAGCTGCAGTTCAGCTGCAGGTACGTTGTTGCATAGCCCTTACATGCAAGCTGGTGAAAGGCCTGGAACACAAACCCTATGAGGAGAGGCTGAGGGAGCTGGGGGTGTGCAGCCTGGAGAAGAGGAGGCTCAGGGCAGAGCTCATTGCTGTCTACAACTCCCTGAAGGGAGGCTGTAGCCAGGTGGGGTTGGGCTCTTCTGCCAGGCAAGCAGCAACAGAAGAAGGGGACACAGTCTCAAGTTGTGGCAGGGGAGGTCTAGACTGGATGTTAGGAGGAAGTTGTTGTCAGAGAGAGTGATTGGCATTGGAATGGGCTGCCCAGGGAGGTGGTGGAGTCTCTGTGCCTGGAAGTGTTGAAGCAAAGCCTGGTTGAGGCACTTAGTGCCATGGTCTGGTTGATTGGCCAGGGCTGGGTGCTAGGTTGGACTGGCTGAGCTTGGAGGTCTCTTCCAACCTGCTTGATTCTATGATTCTATGATACATAGCTTTAAGCTCCTATGAGGGGGGCAAAACCAGGATGGAGTTGAGCAGGGATAGTAGTGGAAACAGAGTAAGAAGTGTGGCTGTCCAGAGAGTTGAAGAGTTCTGATAATTTAGTTCTTTCTAATTATTACAAGGTAAGGTAATGACAGGACAAGGAGTAATGGATTTAAGTTGGAAGAGGGGAGATTTAGCCTAGATGTTAGGAAGATGTCTCTGCCAGGCAAGCAGCAACAGAAGAAGAGGAGACAGTCTCAAGTTGTGCCAGGGCAGGTCTAGGCTGGATGTTAGGAGGAAGTTGTTGTCAGAGAGAGTGATTGGCATTGGAATGGGCTGCCCAGGGAGGTGGTGGAGTCGCTGTGCCTGGAGGTGTTCAGGAGGAGCCTGGCTGGGGCACTTAGTGCCATGGTCTGGTTGATTGCCCAGGGCTGGGTGCTAGCTTGCACTGGATGAGGTTGGAGGACTCTTCCATCCTGGTTGATTCTGTGATTCTAAGCTTTCTGTTTTGTTGGGCTTTATTTTGAATTTGCTCTGTTCTCACATGGAGTTGATTTCTTCAGAATGCTGGGACAGGTTGTTGACAGCAGCAGAGCTGAACCCAGCTCATGCTTAACTCCATCCCGTGTCACCCGTGTGTTACAGGTTGTTTTTTTAGTGAGTGAAGAGAAGATCAAAAATGTTGTCTGCCCTAAAATCCTGTTTTCCAGAATGTTGGAAGAATTTACATGTCACTCACTGCTTCAGTACTTGAAAGAAAATTATTTATTCTCAATACTTTCTCACAAAGAAATTTCTGCAAGATTGAGAGGAGAAAAAAATTCCTGTAGTACAGTGAGTTAGTCAAAGGGTAATGGTAATTAAGAAATGCTTTCCTGTTCCACAGAAAATACAGACCATTTTGTGTGGAAAATAAAAGTAAATTCACTTTCAAGTAGTCAGCCTCTGTGTTTTGCAAGCCAATGGCATCATGGCCTGGATCGNTCTCTTCCAACCTGGTTGATTCTATGAATTCCTACTGTAGCCTTGTGGTCAAGTGAAAGCTTGCAGGTGCTGTATTATGTTTATTCATTAGGCCTTTACTTCATGAAGTAAAAAGATGAGTCAAAAAATCGAATTTTAGTTCTTTCAGGTCCCGATTTGTGGCTATTATGTAATCCTTTATGTCTTGTGTATCATCCTTTCATAGAATCATAGAATCATAGAATGGTTTAGGTTGGAAGGGACCTCAAGGATCATCCAGCTCCACCCCCCTGCCATAGGCAGGGACACCTCCTACTAGAGCAGGCTGCTCAAGGCCTCATCCAGCCTGGCCTTAAACACCTCCAGGGAGGAAGCATCCACAACCTCCCTGGGCAACCTGTGCCAGTGCCTTACCACCCTCACTGTAAAGAACTTCCTCCTAACATCCAGTCTAAATCTCCCCTCCTCCAGCTTAAACCCATTCCCCCTCGTCCTAACATTACTAGACCGTGTAAAGAGTCCCTCCCCAGCCTTCCTGTAGGCTCCCTTCAGATACTGCAAACCCACTCTAAGGTCTCCTCGATGCCTTCTCTTCTCCAGGCTGCAGAGCCCCAACTCTCTCAGCCTGTCCTCATAGCAGAGCTGCTGCAGCCCTCTGAGCATCTTCGTGGCTCTCCTCTGGACCCACTCCAGCGGTTCCATGTCCTTCTTGTGTTGGGGGCCCCAGAACTGCACACAGTACTCCAGGTGGGGTCTTTGTGTGTTTATTTCTTTGATGTCTTATTAATATGAATGTGATTCATAAATTTTGTGGACAAAAAAAGGGGAAGAATGTAAGTAATTAAGCAGTAGTGTTTTGTTGGTCCTCCTCATCTTTCATCTGTTCCTTTAACACCTTAATCTGGACCAAACACACTTCCTAGGTTTGTTATTCAGTAAAATAACTCTGAGGTCCTCTGGATAGCAATATATGTGGAATTTCTCTACAACTGTTAATCATAAAATGGTTTGGGTTATAAGGGACCTTTAAATGTCATCTAGTCCAAGGTCCCTGCACTGAGCAGGAACATCTACTAGACAGCATTCACAGGCTCACAGGATGTTAGAGGTTAGAAGGGACCCAAGGAGATCATCGAGTCCAAATCCCCTGCCAGAGCAGGACCATGCAATCTAGCACAGATCACAGAGGAACACATCCAGACAGGCCTTGAAAGGCTCCAAAGAAAGAGACTCCACAACCTATCTGGGCAGCCTGTGCCAGGGCTCTGGGACCCTTACAGTAAAGAAGTTCCTCCTTGTGTTAAGCTGGAACCTCCTGTGCTGTACTTTACACCCATTGCTCCTTGTCCTATCCCAGGGAGCAGTGAGCAGAGCCTGTCCCCCCCTCCTGACCCCCAGCCCTCAGATGTTTATAAACATTGATTAAATCCCCTCTCAGTCTTCTCCAGATTAGACACCCCCAGCTCCCTCAGCCTCTCCTCACAGGGCTGTGCTCCAGGCCCCTCCCCAGCCTTGCTGCCCTTCTCTGGACACCTTCCAGCACCTCAACATCTCTCTTGAATTGAGGAGCCCAGAACTGGACACAGCACTCAAGGTGTGGCCTGAGCAGTGCTGAGCACAGGGGCAGAAGAACCTCCCTTGTCCTGCTGCCCACACTGCTCCTGAGCCAGCCCAGGATGCCATTGGCTCTGCTGCCCACCTGGGCACTGCTGCCTCCTCTTCAGCTCCTCTCTACCAGCACCCCCAGGTCCCTCTCTGCCTGGCTGCTCAGCCACTCTGTCCCCAGCCTGTAGTGCTGCTTGGGATTGTTGTGGCCAAAGTGTAGAACCCTGCACTTGGCCTTCCTTTTCTATATTCTCAGTCCATCCACTAAAGACATCAGTTCAAAACTCAGATTGTTTCATGAAGCCCACCATAACCTGCTTACATAAACCTTTTGGTGCTCTCCCCAGCTTGAACCTGGGTCTTTGACACAATGAAGCTCATGACTGTTGGGTTCCAGTTCTCAAGTTTGCTTCTACCTAAAAGCATTTCTTCTCCTGAACTGAAGAATGCACATTCTGTGCTGATTCAGTGCTGGCCAAAGGGACCTCGTTTCAGTCTCTTAATGTCTGTGACTGTGCTAGTGCTGAAAGCTTTGGCATTCATTTATGTTTCTTCTTAAAAGCAGTGAGAAAGCAGGGCCAAACTTTGATGTGATGAGAGAAAATTGTGTAACCTTACACGTCACCAAGTGACTGGAAGAGGAAGATTTTTGTTGTAACTTGCACACTAAGAAGTCAGAAGGCAAAATGTCTCTATTTTAATTTATGCCTTCCTAAACCTTCTTCTAATCACTGCTTTTGAGCTTCTCTCCCCTACTCCCTTTGGATTTGAGCACATAATTTGTCTATCTGACATCACCCTGCAGTGGATCACAGAAAGTGGCTCAGGTGAGGCACAGCCAGAGTCTAGTCAGGGCTTTTTGGTTTGTTTTCACTGCTGTGAACACACTGTGTTCCTGTGTGACCTGAGCTAGATTGTGTGGTCCTGCTCTGTCAGGGGGATTGGACTTGATGATCTCTTTGGGTCCCTTCCAACCCCTAACATCCTGTGATCCTGTGATCCTGTGATCCTGTCCTAGTTGCATGCTGCCCAGTTCTGGGTCAGGTTTCTTCTCTGCATCCCAGTTTCACAATCACTAAGTCTGGGGTGATTCACATCCCTTGTGTGTAGGTGGTAATAATCTAATCTGTGTTAAGTGTTTGGTTCTTTATGAAGTGCATTGAAATATTTAGGTGATCCCAGAATGGTCAGGTTTGGAAGGGACCTCTGGAGTTGGGGCTGTGCAGGCTGGAGAAGAGGAGGCTCCCAGGTGACCTTCTTGTGGCCTTCCAGGATCTGAAAGGGGCTACAAAAAAGCTGGGGAGGGACTTTAGAGTNGAATCGCATCCAGGTAGATTTTGAATTTCTGCAAAGGACTCCACAGCCACTCTGGGCAGATTGTTCCCAGTGCTCTGGCAACTTCACATAAAAGAAGCTTTTCCTCCTGGATTTGAGTTCGTGCCCACTGCCTCTTGTTACAGGACACTGCTGCTAAGAGTCTGGCCCTGTTCTCTTGACACCTGCTCTGTAGGTAGAAGCATTGGTGAGGCTCTCTCTGTGTCTTTTCCTATAATCATAGAATCAGCCAGGTTGGAAGAGACCTCCAAGCTCATCCTGTCCAACCTAGCACCCAGCCCTGGCCAATCAACCAGAGCATGGCACTAAGTGCCTCAGCCAGGCTTTGCTTCAACACCTCCAGGGATGGCGACTCCATCATCTCCCTGGGCAGCCCATTCCAATGCCAATCACTCTCTCTGCCAACAGCTTCCTCCTAACATCCAGCCTAGACCTCCCCTGGCACAGCTTGAGACTGTGTCCCCTTGTTCTCTTGCTGCCTCATCTTCAGCTCCTCTCTCCCAGCACCCCCAGCTCCCTCTCTGCCTGGCTGCTCTCAGCCACTCTGTCCCCAGCCTGTTGTGCTGCTTGGGGTTGTTGTGGCCAAAGTGCAGATCCCTGCACTTGGCCTTGTTCAATCTCATCCCATTTGCCTCTGCCCACCCATCCAGCCTGTCCAGGTCCCTCTGCAGGGCTCTCCTACCCTGCAACAGCTCCACAGCTGCTCCTAGCTTGGTGTCATCTGCAAACTTACTGATGCTGGACTCAGTCTCCTGGTACAGATCATCAGTAAAGATACTGAACGGGCCTGGGCTCAGCACTGATCCCTGGGGCACACCACTAGTACCAGCTGCCAACTGGATGTGGCACCATTCACCACCACTCTCTGGGCCCAGCCCTCCAGCCAGTTCCTGACCCATATCAGAGTGAATCTGTCCAGGCCACGAGCTGCCAGCTGTGCCAGGAGCTTGTTGTGGCTGACGGTGCCAAAGGCTTTGCTGGTCCAGTTGTGCCACCCAGAGACAGCTGTGTGGGTTAAAGCAGAGGGGCAGCAGCATCACTTCGCTGTAAGATTTCCAGAAGGAATGCACAAGCCAGGACTGGGCACAAAGCCCTTTATTGTCATCAATGTTTTCATAAATCCAGTTGCCAGGAGTGACAAACTTCTGTTTTCTAGGAGCAAGTGTTCAAATCAGAGCACCCAGACTTTAGAGCTGAAGAGCAAGGACTCTACTGATGGGCATCTCTTGGAGACTCCTGTTTCCCTACCACAAGGGAGGAAAAAGGATCTGGGCCATATTTTGTGCCTTTGGATGTGATCCATTGCAGTTGCTACACACAGCATTCCTTTGCCATTTGGTAACTGAGGTACACTAAGTTTATTAGAAAGGGGGAGTGGGTGAAATGACAACCCTGCAGTGCTCAGGTTGGTAAGAGCTGGTCAGAAGAGGTCTGCTGTAATGAATGGATGTCAGGGAACCAGCAGCCCAGATGATCCATTAAGTACTGGCTGTCAAAACAAGGGCTGCTACTTCACTTGACCAGAAGCAACAATTTATACAAACACTCCTGCAGGTAGCTGCTTTGTGCTTGACCTCAACTTTGCCATGATTCACGAATCTGCAGGGTTACACACCCTGGACCTCAGCTGGGAAAGTTAAAGTTGGTGCCTTGGAGCACAGTCCCCCCCACTCCCTCCCATTAGGATTTTATGTAAACAGCTTTGCTTTTGCAGGGAGTTAGTTCAGAAAAGCTGGAGACAGTCACGCTTCAGGAACCTGTCACAGCTTTATTAAGTGATGATGTCCTAAAAACCACAACACAGCTTTTCTAGGTGCTGTGGCTGTAGAGTTCAAAAGGTAAACAGGTAAGCACACACAGTCTGCATCAAACAGCTTTGCCAGTGCTCCAGAAATAGTCAGAGAGGCTGCACTATATGCTTTGCATTTCAACATTCTCACCTCTCATATCTCACTTACTCTCCCCTCCCTACTCTGCTTCACTGAGGCCACATCTGGAGTCCTGGGTACAGTTTTGGGCTCCCCAGTTCAAGAGAGACGAGACTATTGGAGAGAGTCCAGCAGAGGCTATAAAGATGAAGGGACTGAAGCAGTTCTCTAATGAGGAAAGGCTGAGAGACCTGGGGCTGATTAGCCTGAAGAAGCAGTGCTACAGGCTGGGGACAGAGTGGCTGAGAGCAGCCAGGCAGAAAGGGAGCTGGGGGTGCTGGTAGAGAGGAGCTGAAGATGAGGTAGCAGTGCCCAGCTGGGCAGGAGAGCCAATGGCATCCTGGGCTGGCTCAGGACTAGTGTGGCCAGCAGGACAAGGGAGGTTCTTGTGCCCCTGGACTCAGCACTGCTCAGGCCACCCCTTGAGTGCTGTGTCCAGTTCTGGGCTCCTCCANGTCAGAGAGAGTGATTGGCATTGGAATGGGCTGCCCAGGGAGGTGGTGGAGTCACTGTCCTTGGAGGTGTTCCGGCAAAGCCTGGATGAGGCACTTAGTACCTCAATCCTTAATTGGCCAGGGCTGGGTGCTAGGTTGGACTGGATGATCTTGGAGGTTTCTTCCAACCTGGTTGATTCTATGAACTCACAGCATGGCTTGTAGAGCCTGTCTGGTCCCAGGTGTTTGCTGTACTTTCTGGCCTGGCACATCTGCAGTCTTGACAGTGTCTGAAGCCTTGCAAGGCTGTTGCAGAGTGTTCAAATCACAGAATTAAAGTTCATGTAGTCTGGAAATTTATTTTCTTTTTGGTTTGGTTTTTTTTTCCCTTGTATTTGTGAAATAAAATGTTCTTCACATGGGCACAGAAGAACTTGGGTTAATTTATGTGGATGTAAGACATTTCTCTTCCCAGGAACCGTCTCTGCTGCAGTCAGGTGGAGAAAAAACAGCATTTATATGTCTCAGACACTAGTTTAAAGTGTGGCTTCTTGGCTTAACATATCAGCAGGGTGGCTTTGCACCTGGGGGATGCTCTACACTGTTGATTTTGCTATATAGGAATGATAACCTTCAACAAACAGATGCAAAGAGCTGATTTTTGCTGACATCAACTGCAAGCTTTACCAGTGTGTGCTTTTCAATGCTCCTGCACTAGCACTGAGCCCAGACTGTTGTGGGGTAAACTAAAAAATACAAGTGGTATTCTTCAAAGAAAGAGTGTGGGAACATGGCCAAGATGGCTAAAAGGATGGGAATCATAGGATCATAGAATCTGCCAGGGTTGGAAGGGACCACAAGCATCATCTAGTTCCAACCCCCTGACATGGGCAGGGACACCCTACCCTAGAGCAGGCTGCACACAGCCTCAGCCAGCCTGGCCTTAAACACCTCCAGCCATGGGGCCTCAACCACCTCCCTGGGCAACCCATTCCAGCCTCTCACCACTCTCATGCTTAACAACTTCTTCCTCACCTCCACTCTGAACCTACCCATCTCTACCTTTGCCTCATTCCCTCTAGTCCTGTCACTCCCTGATATCCTGAAAAGTCCCTCCCCAGCATTTTTGTAGCCCCCTTCAGATACTGGAAAGCCACAAGAAGGTCACCTGGGATCCTCCTCTTCTCCAGATGGAACTCTCAGAGGAGCTTGTAAGGTTGTTAAGTAGGAAGTTTTTCTTCTCTGGTTAAAATGTTTGAACTGGCTCCAGGAAAATTGGTTACTAATTAGGACAAAAGAGGTTTGTAGCTTTCACTTCAGGCTGTTAGGAGAATTCTCTGTCTCCCTGGACCTCAATTCCTTGTTAAAAAATGAGCTTGCTCTCAGGGGAGAGTCAAGCGGTTTGATGCCACTTAAGGGCCTTGACAGACATTCATCTTCAGGATGTCATGGAAGAGGTACCCCCTAAGCTTTCTTCTTTGTTATTTTCCTTCAGGATATGTCATTGCTGTGGAGATCTGCTGATAATGATGGATTCCAGGCAGTGTTCTCCAGTTGTTTCAGAGTTAAGCTTGGTGGCCAAAGTAGAGAGAGATTAATCCTAGCTGAGAGGTTAAATATAGTGATGTAACACCTAAGAGGCAGGGGAAGGGAAAAGCCACAGTGAAGAACCATTTAACACACTTAAGGCATGACCTGTGTGTTTGAGGGTCACCTCTCTCCATTGAATATGATGATTTTGGCCTCCAGGTTTAAAGCTTCCTCTCTATAAATATTTGGAATGGTTTAAGCTTTGGGTACAAAGCTCTTTGTAGAGACATGCTGCAAATACATAACAGCTTTGAATCTTCCTTTCCATATGGATGCTTAGGTGAGGCAGTACATTTGGGATGGCTTCTCAGAATCATAGAATCAGTCAGGGTTGGAAGAGATCACAAGAATCAGCCAGTTCAAACCCCCTGCCATGGCCAGGGACACCCTACCCTAGAGCAGGCTGGCCACAGCCTCATCCAGCCTGGCCTTAAACACCTCCAGCAATGGGGCCTCAACCACCTCCCTGGGCAACCCATTCCAGCCTCTCACCACTCTCCTGCTCAACAACTTCCTCCTCACATCCAGTCTGAATCTCTCCACCTCCAGCTTTGCTCCATTCCCCCCAGTCCTGTCACTACCTGATAGTCTACAGGACAGCAGAAGGTTTGGTGCTACTCAAATCATGGAATCATAGAATCAGGCAGGTTGGAGGAGACCTCCAGGCTCATCCAGTCCAACCCAGCACCCAGCCCTGGCCAATCAACCAGACCATGGCACTAAGTGCCTCAGCCAGGCTTTGCTTGAACATCTCCAGGCACAGAGACTCCAGCACCTCCCTGGGCAGCCCATTCCAATGCCAATCACTCTCTCTGCCAACAACTTCCTCCTAACATCCATCCCAGATCTCCCCTGGCACAACTTGAGACTGTGTCCCCTTCTTGTGTTACTGCTTGCCTGGCAGAAGAGACTTCTTCCTAGTATCTAGTCTAAATCTCCCCTCTTCCAGTTTAAACCCATTACTCCTTGTCCTCTCATTACAAGACCTTGTAAATTATTGGAAAGAACTAAATTATCAGAACTCTTCAACTCTCTGGACAGCCACAGTTCTCACTCTGTTTCCTCTTCTATCCCTGCTGAAAGGACACACTCTGTCCCCTTGTTCTGTTGCTACTTGCCTGGCAGAAGAGCCCAACCCCACCTGGCTCCAGCCTCCCTTCAGGTAGTTATGGACAGCAATGAGGTCTGCCCTGAACCTCCTCTTCTGCAGGCTGCACAGAATATGGGTAGGAGGACCTTAAGGAATCTTGGAAGGGACCACATTTATACAATTACTTAATAAATTCATGCCATTTCCTAACTTTGCTATAGACAAATGCTCCTTCTCTCTCTTTTTCTGAATCACTGCCCCCAACTTCTGCAAACAAAACCACCTTTATGTAAGAGATCCAAGCACAAAGCCTTCTTAAGGCAGTAGCTTTATAGGTCCAGTAATTTATAGGCACCTTTTCCCCAGTGTGCATCTTTGACTGACTACCTGGTTCTTATTTAGGAGGGCATATTATTCACTTTAACATCTGGGGGAAGCAGGAACATTTCAGAATCATACCCAGCTCCTTTATCACTGCCAGTCACAGTCAGCAACGCTACATTCCCTGCTTGACACGAAGGAGGAGGTTTGCCCTGAATAAATAGAGTAGATAAATGGTCTTTCTGTTCCACAGAAGAATTTGGGCCACTTCTCAAAGCTGGTGCCAGAAGTACAGTAGCAGAGTGGCATGGTTAAAGTTAATTGCACTCAGATTTTAGTTAAAAGTCTAACTAGCTTGTCAGCTCTGAATTTATATGTTCACAGTTCACTAGGGAGTGATAATAGGGAGGCTTTGATGTAGCTTGCTGGGGTTTTTTGCTTTGTACCAAATGCTCCAAACTTTAGCAAATAAACTTGGCTTGGGGAGGGGTGGGCATGAATGACAGCTTAAAGGCAGCCAGAACCTGCAATCCCAAGCACAAATGCAGGCTGGGCAGTGAGTGGCTGGAGAGCAGCCCTGAGGAGAGGGACTTGGGGGTGCTGCTGGACCAGAAGCTCAACAGGAGCCAGCAGTGTGCACTTGCAGCCCAGAAAGCCAAGCAGAGCCTGGGCTGCAGCAGGAGAAGTGTGGCCAGCAGGGCCAGGGAGGTGATTCTCCTCCTCTGCTCTGCTCTGCTGAGACCCCACCTGGAGTACTGCATCCAGTTCTGGAGCCCCCATTACAAGAGGGATGTGGAGATGTGTCCAGAGAAGGGCCAGGAGGATGCTCAGAGGGCTGCAGCAGCTCTGCTGTGAGCACAGACTGAAAGAGTTTGGGCTGTGCAGTCTGGAGAAGAGAAGGCTCCCAGGTGACCTTCTTGTGGCCTTCCAGGATCTGAAGGGGGATACAAAAAAGCTGGGGAGGGACTTCTGAGGCTGTCAGGGAGTGCCAGGACTGGGGGGAATGGAGCAAAGCTGGAAGTGGGGAGATTGAGAGTGGAAGTGAGGAGGAAGTTGTTGAGCATGAGAGTGGTGAGAGGCTGGAATGGGTTGCCCAGGGAGGTGGTTGAGGCCCCATGGCTGGAGGTGTTTAAGGCCAGGCTGGCTGTGTGCAGCCTGCTGCAGGGTAGGGTGTCCCTGGGCATGACAGGGAGGTTGGAACTGGCTGATCCTTCTGGTCCCTTCCAACCCTGACTGATTCTATGATTCTGATTCTAAGAGTCACCAGGTTCCCTCACCGAGGGGCAGCAGGGGCATGGTAGCTGCCTAGCTGGTGTGCTAAGGAGAGAAAGGAGAGGGACAGGAGTTGTCCATACACATGGGTAAGAGACCTGGCTTGTGCCTTATTTTTCCAGGACTCAGATCTGCTCACAGGTAGTTTTCTTGGAGTGACTCAGTTTTCCTGAAGCCCATTTTAGGTCAGTGAAAGTAAGAGTACAACCCCAGCTCCCTGAGCTGCTCCTCGTAGGGCTGAGTGCCAGGGGCTGGAACCCCTCTGCTGTGAGGACAGGATGGGAGCATTGTGGTTGTTTGACTTGGATAATAGAAGACTCTGGGGAGATCTTATTCTGGCTATTCAGTGTTTTAAAATGGGGGCTGTCAGAAAGTTTGGGACAATCTTGTGGCCTGTTGTTACAGGACAAAGGGTGATGCTTTTAAGCTAAAAAAAGGAGAGATTCAGACTAGATAGAAGGAAGAAGTTTTTCCACTGAGGGTGGTAGGGCACTGGCCCAGGTTGCCCAGAGAAGCAGTAGAAGCCCCATCCCTGGAAACATTCTAGATAAGGTTCAGTGATGCACTGAGCTTCCTGATGTGGTTGAAGATGTCCCTGCTGAGTGCAAGGAGATTTGGCTAAATCACCTTTGAAGGTCCTTTCCAACCCAGGCCATGCTATGATCCTGTGAAGTCACCTGTAGAATATTTGATGCCAAGGAAAGCTACAGCTGACCTAAGCTGATAACCTTTTCCTCCTCCTTCAGTGGGCTGCTGTTCTTTGAAGGTCTCTTCCTGGTGCTACTCTTCTCACTGCAAGTGATTTTGCAAAGTGAACTAACTGCAGTCAGATGTGAGGACAAACTTCTGCCTTTGTACTTGTGTGAGGTTACACAAGCGTGGATTACCACGTCCAGGCTAACAGGAATGTGGTCTAATCTTGTTCTGGCTAACCCCAGTGAAAATGAGGACATGTATATCCAAAACTATTGGAGCATCCAGTTGCTTGAAGGAGACCAACAGGCTGCAGACAGGTTTTAACTGAGTGGGAAGTGACTTTCTGTTTCTCAAGCCCTGCCACACTGATTTCAGCACCTGTCTGGATGGTTCAGAGGTAACGTCATGGCCTGGAGGAGTAGCTGGCTTTGTTTGAAAGAACAGCTGGGGCTTGTCCATTCTGAGGTGGGAACCACCTTCTGTTATCTTCACAAGAGTCTTGAAGGGGTATTGGACTAAAGAATCCTTTCATAAGAATCATAGAATGGTTTGGGTTGGAAAGGGGCCTTAAAATACCATCTAGTCCAGTCCCCTGCAATGAGCAGGGACAGCTTCAGTTACATCATAGAATCATAGAATCAGTCAGGTTTGGAAAGGACCACAAGGATCAGCCAGTTCCAACCCCCCCTGCCATGGACAGGGACACCCTACTCTAGACCAGCATGGCCACAGCCTCATCCAGCCTGGCCTGAAACACCTCCAGCCATGGGGCCTCAACCACCTCCCTGGGCAACCCATTCCAGCCTCTCACCACTCTCATGCTCAACAACTTCCTCCTCACCTCCAGGCTGACTCTCCCCACCTCCAGCTTTGCTCCATTCCCCCTAGTCCTGTCACTCCCTGATATCCTGAAAAGGCCCTCCCCAGCTTTTTTGTAGGTCCCCTTCAGATACTGAAAGGCCACAATAATTTAACTACAAGACTCTGTGTACTTTGCTGCACTTGAGGTGTGGTCCTGCAAAGTGTTGCCTCCTTTACTGCAGATCTCTGGTGTCCCTGCCTGTGGCAGGGGGTTGGAGCTGGATGATCCTTGAGGTCCCTTCCAACCTAAACCATTCTATGATTCTATGATTCTATGATTCTGTTCTGCTCACTGCATGAGGGGAGCTGCTGTGCCAAAACATCACACATAGCTACACAGTAAAAATGATAGCAATATGCAAAAGAACAAAGGTGCTGAAAGAGTCAGACACCTAAATATTGATGTGGATCCGAGCCATAGCTCCCATCCAACACCCACAGACTTATGTGGCTGTTCAGTGTTTAGCTCTGAACATCATCCCTCTGTGTAATACAGCTTTTGAAACTCAAGTTCACACACCTGCAGCTGAAAGATTTTAGTTTTTTGCTATTAGACTCTGGCAAGAATAACTCTGAAGTCCTAAAGATGAGAGTTTTTGGTGTCAGCCCTGTTGCTTTGTTGTTCATTCGTTATACACAGGAATGGGATGTTTTTCATACCTGGATTAAAGAAACATACACCTAGGAGCAGCTGTGGAGCTGTTGGAGGGTAGGAAAGCCCTGCAGAGAGACCTTGCCAGGCTGGATGGGTGGGCAGAGGCCAATGGGATGAGATTGAACAAGGCCAAGTGCAGGGTTCTACACTTTAGCCACAACAACCCCAAGCAGCACTACAGGCTGGGGACAGAGTGGCTGAGAGCAGCCAGGAAGAAAGAAAGCTGGGGGTGCTGGGAGAGAGGAGCTGAAGATGAGGCAGCAGTGCCCAGGTGGGCAGCAGAGCCAATGGCATCCTGGGCTGGCTCAGGAGCAGTGTGGCCAGCAGGACAAGGGAGGTTCTTCTGCCCCTGTGCTCAGCACTGCTCAGGCCACACCTTGAGTGCTGTGTCCAGTTCTGGGCTCCTGAATTGAAGAGAGATGTTGAGGTGCTGGAAGGTGTCCAGAGAAGGGTAGCAAGGCTGGGGAGGGGCCTGGAGCACAGCCCTGTGAGGAGAGGCTGAGGGAGCTGGGGGTGTGCAGCCTGCAGAAGAGGAGGCTCAGGGCAGAGCTCATTGCTGTCTGCAGCTCCCTGCAGGGAGGCTGTAGCCAGGTGGGGTTGGGCTCTGCTGCCAGGCAACCAGCAACAGAAGAAGGGGACACAGCCTCAAGCTGTGCCAGGGCAGGTCTAGGCTGGATGTTAGGAGGAAGTTGTTGGCAGAGAGAGTGATTGGCATTGGAATGGGCTGCCCAGGGAGGTGGTGGAGTGGCCGTGCCTGGAGGTGTTGAAGCCAAGCCTGGCTGGGGCACTTAGTGCCATGGTCTGGTTGATTGGCCAGGGCTGGGTGCTGGGTTGGACTGGGTGAGCTTGGAGGTCTCTTCCAACCTGCTTGATTCTATGATTTTATAATTCTATGCACTCCTTCAGGTGATATTATTTGTGACTGCAGAGTGGGAAGTTACTGTTTTATTAGAGAGGGAAATGATGGCTCAGGGAAACAAGCTGGTCAGATCACCTCTCATTTAGAAGAGGCTGTTCCATATCAAGCTTGTCTGCTTACAAAATAGACACCTCTGGGCAAGGGAGGGGATTCTCCCCCTTTACTCTGCTCTCCTCAGACCCCACCTGGAGTCCTGTGTGCAGTTCTGGAGCCCCCAGCACAAGAAGGACATGGAACTGCTGGAGCCAGTCCAGAGGAGAGCCACGAAGATGCTCAGAGGGCTGCAGCAGCTCTGCTCTGAGGACAGGCTGAGAGAGTTGGGGCTCTGCAGCCTGGAGAAGAGAAGGCTTCGAGGAGACCTTAGAGTGGCTTTGCAGTATCTGAAGGGAGCCTACAGGAAGGCTGGGGAGGGACTATTGACAAGGTCTGGGAATGTCAGGACGAGGGGGAATGGGTTTAAGCTGGAGGAGAGGAGATTTAGACTGGATGTTAGGAGGAAGTTCTTTACAGTGAGGGTGGTGAGACACTGGCACAGGTTGCCCAGGGAGGCTGTGGATGCTTCCTCCCTGGAGGTGTTTAAGGCCAGGCTGGATGAGGCCTTGAGCAGCCTGCTCTAGTGGGAGGTGTCCCTGCCTATGGCAGGGGGTTGGAGCTGGATGATCCTTGAGGTCCCTTCCAACCTAAACCATTCTAGGATTCTATGATTCTCTTCCTGTTTGGTTTCATTGTTTGGATGCATTGACCCTTCTGCCTGGTTTTGGGTTATGGTTCCTCATCTCAGTGCAGTCAGCCCACTCACAATGGGAGATGATATAAATACCTGGCTAGAAACCTATCCTCTGAAGTTGCTCTATTAATCCATGCCGTCAGGGATGCTCCTTATATACATCACCTTGTGAGCTGTGCAGGTGTGAAAATAGAGCAGGAGAGCTTTCCATTCAAAGAGTGCTTCCTGTTAAAGCACCAGCTGATATTTTTAGATGCCTTTGGCTATCTCACCCTTTGTAAGTGATGTCCTCCTGCACGATCTCCGCACGCCTGCTGCCGCCCTGCCGCCGCATCTCTGCCTGCTTGTGCCTAGGAGCGCTTGCGAGCGCGAACAGACCGCGTCTTGCTGGCATGGTTTATTAATCAGCTCTAATTCCTTGCACTCATTGGGAATTCCCTCTGAACACTTCAAAGCACTCGATGCAGATAGTTGCTTGCTAGCATGTGATTCCTGGTGTGATAGTTACTGGCATGTGGCTTGAAGACTTCTTGAGTCTGCAAAGTTACCTCATTTGTGCTGAATAAAACCGTACAGATCCTGGAGTCTTTAGACCCCAAGAGCTGGTTGAGAAGTGTGTTAATTACTGTGTTACCCTGGGGAAGGCAGAGCTTCTCAAGCTCTTCATCAAAGGACTGCAGCCCCTTGGAGAGAAGCATCCTGCAAATTCTCTCACCTCCAAGTGTTTGGCAGCTGCAGATGAGAAAGGTACCAAAGGAGTTTATATTGAAGTAAGCAAAATCATATTCTCTTACAACCCCCTCGTTCTGCTGTTTCAGTTGGCTTCTTAATGAGGTACTGACTGCTGGGGAGAATTGGTTCTTGCCTGTGTCTGCCTGCATGCAGTGACTGGTCCATGTCAGCTGAGTGTAAACTGATTGCATGGTGGGGGAGGGGGATGTTGCAGTCATGCCATGGCCCACCTTCTAGTATCTCACGTGCTAGCATCTTGGTTACAGAGCAGAGAAGAAGCCAAACTCATCTTTCTATTCTGTTTTCATGGAAAGAGGAATATCATATGGTTGGGAAGGCAACAGCTTGGTACACTTGGGCCACAGAGAGAAAAGTGGATATGTGTGCAGATGTAGTGGTGTCTTTATATTCCACTTTACGTGGTTGTATCCAAAATGTTTTTCCAGTTTCCTCCTCATGAGTCAAATATTTCATTGGTTTGTGTGATGGTTTGGGTGTCCCCTGCCCCCCCACACTTTAGGAATCCCCCAGACTAGACTCAGTCGGCTCTGGAAATGTGAATGAAGCTTATATTTACAGCTGGCACAATTTACAAGCAGATATTTACAGTGTATACAGATAGAGACAGAAATAGACAAGGGAAAAAAGGTAATACAGACACAACTCCCCTCCCAGAAACCTGAGTCCCCAGGAGGGGCTCTCAACCACCCCTCACCTTCCCCCTACCCCTCTCATCCTTACCCCAGTCCCAAGGAAGAATGGAGGTTCAGCCAAAAGGATTAAGAAGCAAAGGTGAATCAGCCACAAAAGCAAAGGGAAGGTGAGGTTAGAAAGCAAGATGGAGTCCAGCCAGCAGCCTGGAGCTCCTCAGCAGGCAAAGCAGTAGAGAACAGCCCAGCACCAAGTGCCCAAGCAAAGTGCAGAGCAAAAGTGCCCTAATCTTTGTTTTGCCTTTCTTCTTTACACATCTCAGCAAGACTGTGAGGGAAGTAGACCTCACCATTGTTTTCATTTCTTAGCCTATGATCTAATTCTTCTCACCAAAACATCCCAGCTAGGCTCAAACTAGCACAGTTTGGCTTTTGTATTTAATGTAAAACATGCCACATAGAATCATAGAATCAACCAGGTTGGAAGAGACCTCTAAGATCATCCAGTCCAACCTAGCACCCAGCCCTAGCCAATCAACTAGGCCATCCAGCAGTAAAAGACATTGGACTTCTGGGACAGCAGTGTGCCCTTGTGGCCAAGAAGGCCAATGGGGATCCTGAGGTGCATTAACAAGAAATGTGTCCAGCAGATCAAGGGAGGTTCTTTTCCCCCCCTATTCTGCCCTTGTGAGACCTCACTTGGAATATTGCATTCAGTTTTGGGATCCCCATTTCAGGAGGAACAGGGATCTACTTGAAAGAGGACAGTGGAAGGCTACAAAGATGATAGAGGACCTGGAGCACTGCCCTGTGAGGACAGGCTGAGGGTCCTGGGGCTGGTGAAGAGAAGACTTAGAGGGGATCTGTTCAATGCTTATGCATATCTAAGAGCTGGGTGTCAAAAGGGAGGGGACAAACTCTTCTCAGTTGTGCCCTGAGATAGGACAAAGGGCAGTGGATGTAAACCACAGCACAGCAAGTTCCACCTCGACATGAGGAAGAACTTCTTTACTGTAAGGGTCATGGAGCACTGAAACAGGCTCCCCAGAGAGGTCTTTCAGGTCCTGTCTGGGTGCGTTCCTGTGTGACCTGCATTAGATTCTACAGCCCTGCTCTGGCAGGGGGTTTGGACTTGATGATGTCTGGAGGTCCCTTCCAACCTCTAGGATCCTGTGAGCCTGTGACACTTTAGACATCTTTGAAAAACCTCAAAATATCCATGCTTGTATTTGTATATTATTAATGTGGAGTAACAGTATTAAAGAGTAACAGTAAGAGGAGTACTTATAGGTCAGGTGAAGACTTCGTGTGCCAGGCTGTAGAAGCATCAGTGCCTTTGTATCACAGGATGCTTATAGAATCATAGAATGGTTTAGGTTGGAAGGGACCTCAAGGATCATCCAGCTCCAACCCCCTGCCATAGGCAGGGACACCTCCCACTAGAGCAGGCTGCTCAAGGCCTCATCCAGCCTGGCCTTACACACCTCCAGGGAGGAAGCATCCACAACCTCCCTGGGCAACCTGTGCCAGTGTCTCACCACCCTCACTGTAAAGAACTTCCTCCTAACATCCAGTCTAAATCTCCCCTCTGCCAGTTTAAACCCATTCCCCCTCGTCCTGACATTCCCAGACCTTGTCAATAGTCCCTCCCCAGCCTTCCTGTAGGCTCCCTTCAGATACTGCAAAGCCACTCTAAGGTCTCCTGGAAGCCTTCTCTTCTCCAGGCTGCAGAGCCCCAACTCTCTCAGCCTGTCCTCATAGCAGAGCTGCTGCAGCCCTCTGAGCATCTTTGTGGCTCTCTTCTGGACTGGCTCCAGCAGTTCCATGTCCTTCTTGTGTTGGGGGCTCCAGAACTGCACATCAGCTCACATGCCTGTGACATAACCTTATGCTTCCATCCTCAACTTGTCTGCCTCTCCAGCCTGGTCTCCATTTTTAGGGTTGGATCAGGGCAAAAAAGGAAAGCTTTGTGTTTCTTGGAGAGCTGTTGAATTTAATCCTGGAGAGCCAGAAGCTGCTCTTCCCTTCAGAGTGTTTCACATATGTGTTATCACACCTTAACTTATCTTGATTAATTCTCCAAGAGATATGGGAGCAGTTCCCTCGAGTTCTTGTGAAAATGAGAGGGACCTCCTATCTCACCATCATCCTCTCTTGGCGTCAGAGTGTCTGTCTGCTGGCATTACTTTGAGCCAAGGGAAATTGCTTGACATCACTGAAATGTCTCAATATGTAGGCAGGGGGAGTTTGGCACTCTGAGGATGAATTCTGCAGCCAGTTTTATCCACCCATCCATTGGGTGGCATAGATCACATTGACACAAATGCTTTTACTGAGTTCTCAAGGTGCACTTCTCCAGGTGAAGCAGCAGCAGCTTCAAGGCATCCTATAAAGCAAGTTCAGGTGGTGGTTTTTTTTGTTGGGTTTTTTATTGTTGTTGTTTGGGGTTTTTTTTGTTGGTTTGGGGTTTTTTGGTTAGTTGGTTGGGTTTTTTTTCACAAATATGGACAGATGCCTCGCTCCTATAGGCCACATCAACCCCAAGCAGCACTACAGGCTGGGGACAGAGTGGCTGAGAGCAGACAGGCAGAGAGGGACCTGGGGGTGCTGGGAGAGAGGAGCTGAAGATGAGGCAGCAGTGCCCAGGTGGGCAGCAGAGCCAATGGCATCCTGGGCTGGCTCAGGAGCAGTGTGGCCAGCAGGACAAGGGAGGTTCTTCTGCCCCTGTGCTCAGCACTGCTCAGGCCACCCCTTGAGTGCTGTGTCCAGTTCTGGGCTCCTCAATTCAAGAGAGATGTTGAGGTGCTGGAAGGTGTCCAGAGAAGGGCAGCAAGGCTGGGGAGGGGCCTGGAGCACAGCCCTGTGAGGAGAGGCTGAGGGAGCTGGGGGTGTGCAGCCTGCAGAAGAGGAGGCTCAGGGCAGAGCTCATTGCTGTCTGCAGCTCCCTGAAGGGAGGCTGTAGCCAGGTGGGGTTGGGTTCTGCTGCCAGGCAAGCAGCAACAGAAGAAGGGGACACAGTCTCAAGTTGTGCCAGGGGAGGTCTAGGCTGGATGTGAGGAGGAAGTTGTTGGCAGAGAGAGTGATTGGCATTGGAATGGGCTGCCCAGGGAGGTGCTGGAGTCGCTGTGCCTGGAGGTGTTCAGTCAAAGCCTGGATGAGGCACTTAGTGCCATGGTCTGGTTGACTGGATAGGGCTGGGTGCTAGGTTGGACAGGATGAGCTTGGAGGTCTCTTCCCACCTGGTTGATTCTGTGATTCTATCTTCATGCACGCTGGTTTTGAGCACAGGTTTGTGGTTATGGTTAGTGTGAAAGAAGAGATGTGGCTGTTTCTCAGAGTCTGAGGCAAACTCACCTGTGCTGCATAGAAAGTCAAACAGTTTCCAACCCTGATTTCAGTACAGCAGTAACACATCCAGGGAATGGGTTTAGATCTATGTAACCTACATGGTTTTAAGACAGAGGTTATTAAATTATGTCACTTTTGGCTCCTGTAATTTGATGGAAATGTCTTTTAAAGCAAACCCCAACAACTTTGCAATAGCCTAGTTTTTGTTAGGGAAGCTTCCTTCTAAATCAAGCCTGAAGTGTTTGGGTTTGGTTTTTTTTCCTCTTATTCTCAGAAAATCTTTTTTAGATGTGTTTCAGAGCCTTGCTTTGATCAAGAAACAGGTTGCCAATCAGACTATTGAAATCAAGAGCCCCTACACTGCTTTTTCCAAGGAGACAGGATATAAAAGAGTAAGTTTTAGGAAGTTCATTCCAAGTTTTGTTCCTTCAGACACAAGCTCCAAGCCAGGCTTTGCAAAACAGAGTCCCCCTGAAATGGCTGGTGTCTGTTCTTCTTTTTTTCTTCCTTGGCTTTTCATTTTTGTTGTTCTTTGACAAGACTATCTGAGTAATGTCAAAAAGGACCTCACGGAACCAAAACAGCAGCAGTTAACAATATCCAGCCTCTGATCAGTCTTTTCCTCCTGAGGCTTCTGTAAGTTTACTTTGCCATTCTTGAGAGGTGGTTGCTTTTACAGTCGACATTGCCTTTGATTTTACAGCTAAGTAAAGCTTCTAAATTTGTCCTGCCTGTGTTTTCTTTTTCAGCATATTCTGGACAAGTGTTTCAGCTCTTCCTTTCCTGTTCTGTCTGATATCTAGGGATAAACACACCCGGCTGCATGCACATACACACACAGGCTGCTTTATCCAGAGTGCTCTGCATGCTGCTGTTGGTGCTTTCATGTGATTAGAGTCTTGAAATACTTGTTTCATACCAGTTTAGTTTTGAAGGACTATTTGATTCACAGTAGTTCTCATCTTGGATTGTTTCGTCGTTGTTCTTGTCCATATTTTCATATCATTTCAGGGAATTTGAGTATTCTTCTTTCTTGTAGTAGAACTTTAAGTCTTTTCTCTTTGAGAAATGCTAATATCATAGAATCATAGAATCAAGCAGGTTGGAAGAGACCTCCAAGCTCATCCAGTCCAACCTAGCACCCAGCCCTATCCAGTCAACTAGAACATGACACTAAGTGCCCCATCCAGACTTTGCTTCAACACCTCCAGACATGGCGACTCCACCACCTCCCTGGGCAGCCCATTCCAATGCCAATCACTCTCTCTGAGAGATACATATCAACATCTTCCTTTTGAAAGCTCTACTCAATAGCAGTAAGATTAACAAACTAAGTTCTGCTACTCTATGGATGCAGGGAAGCAATTTTTTTAATTGGAGGACATTGAGCCTGGGTTGATGAAAAGCTCAACATGAGCCAGCAGTGTGCACATGCAGCCCAGACAGCAACCCTGTGCTGGGCTGCAGCAAGAGCAGTGTGGGCAGCAGGGCAAGGGAGGGGATTCTGCCCCTTTACTCTGCTCTCCTCAGACCCCACCTGCAGTACTGTGTGCAGTTCTGGAGCCCCCAGCACAAGAAGGACATGGAACTGCTGGAGCCAGTCCAGAGGAGAGCCACGAAGATGCTCAGAGGGCTGCAGCAGCTCTGCTCTGAGGACAGGCTGAGAGAGTTGGGGCTCTGCAGCCTGGAGAAGAGAAGGCTTCCAGGAGACCTTAGAGTGGCTTTGCAGTACCTGAAGGGAGCCTACAGGAAGGCTGGGGAGGGACTACTGACAAGGTCTGGTAATGTCAGGACGAGGGGGAATGGGTTTAAGCTGGCGGAGGGGAGATTTAGACTGGATGTTAGGAGGAAGTTCTTTACAGTGAGGGTGGTAAGACACTGGCACAGGTTGCCCAGGGAGGTTGTGGATGCTTCCTCCCTGGAGGCGTTTAAGGCCAGGCTGGATGAGGCCTTGAGCAGCCTGCTCTAGTGGGAGGTGTCCCTGCCTATGGCAGGGGGTTGGAGCTGGATGATCCTTGAGGTCCCTTCCAACCTAAACCATTCTATGATTCTGTGATTTAAGAGCAGAGTGTATGAGGAGCACATTCGTTTCAAATGGAAGGCTTCTCCTTTTACCTAGCAGTTAAAGCCTGCTTAAAGAACCAAGCCATTGGTAATAGCTTCAGTGGATTGTGTTCATTTTGACTCTCCAGATGATCTTCTGTGTAGATCAGAGAATCACAGAAGGTTAGGGGCTGGATGGGACTTGAAAAGCTCATCCAGTCCAACCCCCCTGCCAGAGCAGGACGCCCCTATTAGATCACACAGGGTATGAGGGTAGATCTTTAAGTCGCTGTTGTTGCTTTCATGTGATTAGGGTCTTAATATACTTGTTTCATACCAGTTTAGTTTTGAAGGACTATTTGATTCACAGTAGTTCTCATCTTGGATTGTTTCGTCGTTGTTCTTGTCCATATTTTCATATCATTTCAGAGGATTTGAGTATTTCTCTTTATTGTAGTAGAACTTTAAGTCACTCTGCCATTTCTCTTTGAGAAATGCTGATATATCAGCATCTTCCTTTTGAAAACTCTGCTCAATAGCAGTAAGATTAACAAAGTTCTGCTACTCTATGGATGCAGGGAAGTAGGTTTTTTTTCAGTTGGAGGACACTGAATCACATTTAAGGGCAGAGTATATGAGAAGCACATTCATTTCAAATGCAAGGCTTCTCCCTTTACCTAGCACTTAAAGCCTGCTTGTAGTAAGGAACCAAGACATGGGTTAAGGCTTCAGCAGATTGGAACACAAGCCCTGTGAGGAGAGGCTGAGGGAACTGGGGGTGTGCAGCCTGCAGAAGAGGAGGCTCAGGGCAGAGCTCATTGCTGTCTGCAGCTACCTGAAGGGAGGCTGTAGCCAGGTGGGGTTGGGCTCTTCTGCCAGGCAAGCAGCAACAGAAGAAGGGGACACAGCTTCAAGTTGTGCTGGGGGAGGTCTAGGCTGGATGTTAGGAGGAAGTTGTTGTCAGAGAGAGTGATTGGCATTGGAATGGGCTGCCCAGGGAGGTGGTGGAGTCACCATCCCTGGAGGTGTTGAAGCAAAGCCTGGCTGAGGCACTTAGTGCCATGGTCTGGTTGATTGGCCAGGGCTGGGTGCTAGGTTGGACTGGCTGAGCTTGGAGGTCTCTTCCAACCTGCTTGATTCTATGATTAGTCTCAACAATTTTCACTTGTTATGGGATTCACAAGACTTGAGGAAAAGATTTTGCAACGTTCTCCACCAGTTGTGATTTTGTCTTTATAGCAGAGCAGAAAAGAATGTGACTCCTGGTGAGCTGAAAGGCATATAAGAAAGAAAATATCTGAGGTTCCAAGATGATTTTTTTTACATGCCAGAGGTCTGGACATGTAGCTGACTGTCTGCTACAGATTGGCCATCTCTAGGGACACGATTTGCATCTGATTCATGGGGACTGAAAGAGATTGAGATTATAAAGAGATTAATCATACAGCTCTAGGCATCCCATTCATGGCTGAAAGGTCCTAGAGCTGCTTTGTACTATCTGAGCTGCATTTAGGAAGCTATTTGGGGTTTGCTGGGACAGAAACATATCTGATTGGAAGGAGGGAAGAGATAAAGGTTTGCTGGATTACCACTCAAAGCCAGCCTGTATCAAAGTTAGGTGACCACAAGCTGAGATTAAGGACTGTAGCAAACCTCAAATTCCAGACTAGAGCTGGAAATCTTTGAGGTTTAATGCTCATAATTCATACAGCTCTCACATTTGCCCAAAGTGACTGTTAAACACATACACACAAAAAAAAAGAATCAGTCAATCTGGAGGAACTGTTCTGCATCCTGAAACAAAGGGAAAGGATGAGATCATGCCTGTTTCTTCAGCCTCAGTCAGGTCTCAAAGTGAACATAGGAAAGAAGTGAGGAGACTTGCATTAGCAAGGCATGCCAATGCCACAGCAAAGTTAAATGTGCAAATGAGAAGGCTACAACTTTAGCTGATGTGGCAACATAGAGTGTTGCTACCAACCCAGGATCCCTGGGTAACTGAAGATCTGTTGTCACAGTTACCTGAAGGAGGACTTCAGCCTGACAGGCTGGATGGGTGGGCAGAGGCCAATGGGATGAGATTGAACAAGGCCAAGGGCAGGGTTCTGCACTTTGGCCACAACAGCCCCAAGCAGCACTACAGGCTGGGGCCAGAGTGGCTGAGAGCAGCCAGGCAGAGAGGGAGCTGGGGGTGTGCAGCCTGCAGAAGAGGAGGCTCAGGGCAGAGCTCATTGCTGTCTGCAGCTACCTGCAGGGAGGCTGTAGCCAGGTGGGGTTGGGCTCTGCGGCCAGGCAAGCAGCAACAGAAGAAGGGGACAGAGTCTCAAGTTGTGCCAGGGCAGGTCTAGGCTGGATGTTAGGAGGAAGTTGTTGTCAGAGAGAGTGATTGGCATTGGAATGGGCTGCCCAGGGAGGTGGTGGAGTCGCTGTCCCTGGAGGTGTTGAAGCCAAGCCTGGCTGGGGCACTTAGTGCCATGGTCTGGTTGATTGGCCAGGGCTGGGTGCTAGGTTGGACTGGCTGAGCTTGGAGGTCTCTTCCAACCTGCTTGATTCTGTGATTCTGTATGCAAGGCCTGTCCTTTTACCAGCTGATTGGCTTCCTTTGCATGGGGAAGGTTTCTGCCTTTCATGTAGCAGAGCCTGGTGTTTCACTAGTGAGATGGGTTTTAACATGTGAACCACTCTGGGTGTGTCAGAGGAGAAGATCAGTTTATAGTGAAGGTGCAGGAGAACTTTAAGTTCTTTTCAGTGCTCCCAAACCTTGTACCATGGAGTTTTTCCCCAGCCTTTAGCCTTTCCAATCACAGTTATGAGAAATATTTGAGCCTATGTTTTTTTTTGTTTGGTTTTGGTTTGCTGTGGGGTTTTTTTTGGGGGGGAGGGTTTGTTGGGTGAGGTTTTTTCTCCTTTTGCTTAAGCAAGTTTAATTTTTACTGCCAGTCTTGGTGGTGTCTGTTCTGGAGAGTAGCAGGAAAAGCTGATAAGGGCATAGGACTGAAATCTTTGTGCTTATCTCAGTGCAACACATGGAGCTGAGAGTGCATCCTTTTCCTGTCCTAGGACAGGAGACGTAAACTGACCATCTCCTGACAGCAGTGACTTCAAACAGAGCCTCCAACGTCTGAAGGCTATGAATCTTCTCTCAACTTCAGAGGCCAGCTAGGTGAAAGTGGGTCACTGGCTGTTTAGAAAGCTGGTTTTGTGCCAGCAAGAGCAAAAAAAAAACCCACCCAAAGCCACGTTTCTGATAACTGCTGGGGCAGTAGGCAGCTCTGTAGGCATTGTAGTGGTCTCTGAGTTGGGTTGGTTGGGGTTTTTTTTTCCCCCAAAAGGGTATAAATTCAGTGTGACTCCAAAATGCTTGTTTAGGCTTTCAGGAAAAGGTGAATTCTGTCTAAAAAAGAAATAAAATAGATGTAACTGCCTTTTTTTTTGTTGGGGTTTTTTTTTTCCCTCTTCTCTGAAGAGAGATTCATAAAAAATATCAGCGTTGTGCTGACAGATTTGGAACAAAGGTCAGGCAAAAATTGGCTTCACAGAAGAGGTTATTTGGCCACTAAGTGCCTTTATAGACAAATATCAGAGGTTTTCTCTCATGTATTGTCTTTTGGTGACCTAGAAATGAAGGATCTAAGCCAAAGGCAATGTGAATTGGAGCAAAGACAACCTTCCACCAGGACTGCCTAAGCCTAGGTGTGACTGTAGAATCATAGAATCACAGAATCAGTCAGGGTTGGAAGGGACCACAAGGATCAGCCAGTTCCAACCCCCCTGCCATGCCCAGGGACACCCTACCCTAGAGCAGGCTGCACACAGCCTCAGCCAGCCTGGCCTTAAACACCTCCAGCCATGGGGCCTCAACCACCTCCCTGGGCAACCCATTCCAGCCTCTCACCACTCTCATGCTCAACAACTTCCTCCTCACCTCCACTCTGACTCTCCCCACCTCCAGCTTCGCTCCATTCCCCCCAGTCCCGGCACTCTCTGATAGCCTCAAAAGCCCCTCCCCAGCTTTTTTGTAGCCCCCTTCAGATCCTGGAAGGCCACAAGAAGGTCACCTGTGACTCTGGGTAAATGATTTTTGGAAAAATACAAACCCAGTTATGAATTGAATAGAGCAGCTCCCAGCTCCTCGCTGTGACACTTCATACAATCATAGAATCAAGCAGGTTGGAAGAGACCTCCAAGCTCATCCAGTCCATCCTAGCACCCAGCCCTGTCCAGTCAACCAGACCATGGCACTAAGTGCCTCATCCAGTCATCTTCAACACCTCCAGGGATGGTGACTCCACCACCTCCCTGGGCAGCCCATTCCAATGCCAATCACTCTGCTGCTCTCCCTTGTTACTTCTGTCCTTCCACTTCTATTTCTTCACTTGACGAGGACAGGCTAGACAGAGCCTCTAAGGAGCTTGGTTTATCTCCTATCTTTCAAATACATTCCCACATCTGATTTAATTTATGGATGCTTCAGTCTCTACTCTGGAAAAATCTGGTATCACTTCTTGGAAAAACATTGTCATCCACACATGAGATCATAGAATCATAGGATGGTCCAGGCTGGAAGGGACTTCTAGAGGTCATCTAGTCCAGCCCTCCTGCAGTCAGCAGGGACATCCCCACTAGACCAGGTCTCCCAGGACCCCATCAAGTCTCACTTTGAATGTCTCAAGAGAAAGAGCCTCAGCTACTTCCCTGGGCAACCTGTTCCAGTGCTCCACCACCCTCATGTAAAGGCCATCCTTCCTGCAGACCCCTTCAGGTACTGGAAGGCTGCTCTTACAGTTTCTTCTGCCAGGCAACCAGAACAAGGGGACACAGCTTCAACTTGTGCCAGGGGAGCTCTAGGCTGGATGTTAGGAGGAAGTTGTTGGCAGAGAGAGTGATTGGCATTGGAATGGGCTGCCCAGGGAGGTGGTGGAGTCACCATCCCTGGAGGTGTTGAAGCAAAGCCTGGCTGAGGCACTTAGTGCCATGGTCTGGTTGACTGGATAGGGCTGGGTGCTAGGTTGGACTGGCTGAGCTTGGAGGTCTCTTCCAACCTGCTTGATTCTATGATAAGCAGTACTGTGATCCTAACCCAACAGCTTCTTGCTGTGTTTGGACTTTCCTCTAAACATATTTGAGGCAGTTAAACAATATTAAATGGCTCTTCTGGTGTAGAAAGTGTGTGGGGGAAGTAGAGGATGATCCTGTATTGTGTAGGAAAGGTTGCAAAGGAAGCTTGTCTTGGCTTTGGAGTAAGTTGTTTTGAGTTACTGTCTATGCCTTTGCTAATATAACTTGAACATCCTTTTCACTCATGAATCCTGGTGACTACTCATCCACATAAATAAATTCCTGAATAACCTGTTCCAGTGCCTCAGCATCCTCACTGTTAACTATTTCTTCCAAATATCCAGTCTAAATCTGCCCTCCTCAAGCTTCAGTCAATTCCCTCTCGTCTTATTACAACAAGTACTTGTAAAAAGTCCCTTCCCACCTTTCTTTCTGGAAGGCTACTTAAGGTCTCTTTGGAGCCTTCTTTATTCCAGGCTGGACAGCCCTAGCTCTTTTAGCTTGTCCCCACAGGGTAGGTGCTGCAGCCCTCTGATCATCCTTGTGACTCTCCTCTGCACCTGCTCCAGCAGTTCTGTGTCCTTTTCATGCTGACACCATGACTGGATGCAGTATTCCAGGTCAGATCTTACACGAACAGCAGAGATGGGGAGAACCACCTAGGATTATAGAATCATAGAATCAGTCTGAGTTGGAAGGGACCACAAAGATCAGCCAGCTCCAACCCCCCTGCCATGCCCAGGGACACCCTACCCTAGAGCAGGCTGCACACAGCTTCATCCAGCCTGGCCTGAAACACCTCCAGCCATGGGGCCTCAACCACCTCCCTGGGCAACCCATTCCAGCCTCTCACCACTCTCATGCTCAACAACTTCCTCCTCACCTCCAGGCTGAATCTCCCCACCTCCAGCTTTGCTCCATTCCCCCCAGTCCTGGCACTCCCTGACAGCCTCAAAAGTCCCTCCTCAGTTTTTTTGTAGCCTCCCTTCAAATCTTGGAAGGCCACAAGAAGGTGACCTGGAAGCCTCCTCTTCTGCAGACAAGAAACAGATCTTCTCTGTCACACTGCTTTTGATGCAGCCCAGTTTTGGTTCTGCCAAATTTTCTGCCCTCTGGTGAGGGCCTGACCTGCAGCTGTGATTTATCACCCAGGCTCTACCTTGCCCAAAAGACACATGATGAAGTTTTCAGCCATTCCTACTGCATATGGCAGAGCTCAGGGAGGCTGTCACTCGTCTCTTCAACTCCCCAGGCTTCTGAAGCGTGGTAGGAATTGCTGTTACTTGAGTTGCATCAGGTTTTCTGTGCCTCAGGACATTTGGGAAGCTAACCCCAGCACCTTCCACAGATTTCCTGACTGTGGGTGAATTCCTTAGTTACTTGAGATGCTGTTGCTATAGAAAATGTCCTTCTCTGCATGTTTGTACTGGCTTGTCTAAGTGAATGTCAATACCAGCATCTGACTGGGCAAAAAAAAAACCTGTCAGTATCTGCCTTCTGATGTTAACATTGGCAGCAGCTTCTTGGAACTGTTGCAGGGAAGTAGCTCTGGTGGCCAAATTCTTTCAGAATTCAGATATTACCTGTTTGAATATTTAACTCTTTCATGAGCTCTCTGCATTTCACCCTTCTGTGTTAGCGAGCTGCTGCCCATCAGAGCTTCTCAGGGCGAGATTTGAGGTGACCCAGAACCATTTTTCACTTGCAGGATGCAGTTATGAATTCCTGCTTTCTGTGTTTCTGTGCTCTGGGTTTCTTTTCATGGAAGGAGGGAGATTAGGAAAGGTCCTTAAGGGCTCATCAAATCAGCTTTTCTCTAGGAGGGACCAACTCTGTCTGCATAATTCTTGATAGGTGGGTTTGAGGGAAAAAAGAAAAGCTAAGTGGGTGCCTGTCTTACCTGAACTGACAGTGCTGGATTAATGGTTGGACTTGATCTTAAAGGTCTCTTCCAACCAAAACCATTCCATGAACTCCACAGGCTATGCATACCCTGTTGTGTGCTCAACTAAACATGGGAAACCTTTAAGCTGGAAGAGGGGCGATTTAGACTGGATGTTAGGAGGAAGTTCTTTACAGTGAGGGTGGTAAGGCACTGGAATGGGTTGCCCAGGGAGGTGGTGGATGCTTCCTCCCTGGAGGTGTTTAAGGTCAGGCTGGATGAGGCCTTGGGCGAGCTGCTCTAGTGGGAGGTGTCCCTGCCTATGGCAGGGGGTTGGAGCTGGATGATCCTTGAGGTCCCTTCCAACCTAAACCATTCTATGATTTTCCAACTCATGTAAAAATGCATCTCTGCTTATTTCAGATCATTCTTTCTTTACTACAGGGAGAAGAACATGGAGATAAGACCATTTTTCTCTTCCAACCTTTGACATTAATGTTGTTCTAGAAATTGGAAATTTCAAATCCACACAATCCTGCTTGTAGCCTTGGTAGGAGTTTTAATATCTTCTGGCATGCCAGACAAAGGTTTGGCTGGGGTATTTGTAGGTTTTTTTTCAACTTTGAGTCTAAATTACCACTTTTTTCTACATACAGCAAGTAAAATTTGACCAACCATAAGTGTGAGTCAGGGGAAAACTCAGCCTTTGAATCTATAGTGTAGCATCATCAGTAGGACAAGGGAGGTTCTTCTGCCCCTGTGCTCAGCACTGCTCAGGCCACCCCTTGAGTGCTGTGTCCAGTTCTGGGCTCCTCCATTCAAGAGAGAGATGTTGAGGTGCTGGAAGGTGTCCAGAGAAGGGCAGCAAGACTGGGGAGGGTCCTGGAGCACAGCCCTGTGAGGAGAGGCTGAGGGAGCTGGGGGTGTGCAGCCTGCAGAAGAGGAGGCTCAGAGCAGACCTCATTGCTGTCTACAACTACCTGAAGGGAGGCTGTAGCCAGGTGGGGTTGGGCTCTTCTGCCAGGCAAGCAGCAACAGAACAAGGGGACACAGCCTCAAGTTGTGCCAGGGGAGGTCTGGGATGGATGTTAGGAGGAAGTTGTTGTCAGAGAGAGTGATTGGCATTGGAATGGGCTGCCCAGGGAGGTGGTGGAGTCTCTGTGCCTGGAGGTGTTGAAGCAAAGCCTGGATGAGGCACTTAGTGCCATGGTCTGGTTGATTGGCCAGGGCTGGGTGCTAGGTTGGGCTGGATGAGCTTGGAGGTCTCTTCCAACCTGCTTGATTCTATTCTATTCTATTCTATTGTATTCTATTCTATTCTATTCTATGGTCTGGTTGATTGGCCAGGGCTGGGTGCTAGGTTGGACTGGATGAGCTTGGAGGTCTCTTCCAACCTGCTTGATTCTATGATTCTATGATCTTACTGTGGCCTTTCAGCATTTAATGGGGGCCTACAGGAAAGATTGGGAGAGATTCTTTGTCATGGAGTGTAGTAATAGATGAGCCATAACAGTTTCAAACTCTCAGAGGGTAGATTTAGGTTGTATTAGGAAGAAATTCTTTGCTGTGAAGGTAGTGAAGCCCTGGCATAGGCTGCCCATAAAAGCTGTGGTTGCCCTCTGCTTGGAAGTGTTCAAGACCAGGTTTGAGTGACCTGGGCTAGTTGAAGGTATCCTTTCAGCTAGTTATAACTAGGTAATCTTTAAGGTCCCTTCCAGCCCAAACCATTCTATGAATGTGTTATCTGAGGAGTCTGTGACAGGGACCCTTCCCATTTCCACCAGAGACCGAGCTGAGGCACATCTGGCTTCCTCCATCCTATGTACTTCTCCAGTACCATTCCATTGGGGCCTGGAATGCAAACTCTATGAGGAGAAGCTGAGGGAGCTGGGGGTGTGCAGCCTGCAGAAGAGGAGGCTCAGGGCAGAGCTCATTGCTGTCTGCAGCTACTTGAAGGGAGGCTGTAGCCAGGTGGGGTTGGGCTCTGCTGCCAGGCAAACAGCAACAGGATGAAGAGATGCAGTTTCAAGTTGTGCCAGGGCAGGTCTAGGCTGGATGTTAGGAGGAAGTTGTTGTCAGAGAGAGTGATTGGCATTGGAATGGGCTGCCCAGGGAGGTGCTGGAGTCTCTGTCCCTGGAGGTGTTGAAGCAAAGCCTGGCTGGGGCACTTAGTGCCATGGTCTGGCTGACTGGATAGGGCTGGGTGCTAGGTTGGACTGGCTGAGCTTGGAGGTCTCTTCAAACCTGCTTGATTCTATGATTCTATAAAACTCTTACATGTCCCATTCAGAGAATGTGTAATGGGCACCCTCAGCTTCATGTTGAGAAAGCAGTGATGCCGAAGGACAGCAGAGACCTGGATGCACTTTGCAGCCTGCAGAAGGCTCTGCCCCTGCAGCTTTACTGCTTTAAAGCTAACTTGAATACACATACACAAAAAGTGTAACAAGAATTCCCAGGCTGACATCCTTTGGTGAACTCCTTCTGAACCAAAGTGCAGATACAACTCAAACTTTGTGCTTTTTAACTACTAGAGTTGTGCTGCACACACAGGCAAGTCTGTTGGAGAAAAGTGAATATGATCTCTTTCCACAGAGGTGAATCTGTCTTAGTGACTCCAGGCATAACAGGATATACAAATGGTTCTATTTCACTGCTTGGTTTTAATGTTGATTTGTTTGTAGTCTGCCCAAGATACTAATTGGTGGCTTACAAGGATGAAGATAAAGGTGCCTGCCCTGAAGAACTCACTAACAAAAACCACTGCTCCACTGTCTCATTGCACAGTCAAATTTTCTGCCTAATGAACCAATCTCTCTTCTAAAAAACCCTACCTCCTGGTGAAATCTCTGCTTTGATTTCCCCCTTGACTCCCATCTTCTTCTACTCCTCACTTTGCATTCTTTTTCCCTCTGCTTTAAATATTGGGGGCAGTTTGCACTTTAATCAACATTTCACAGCACAGCTCCTTGAAAGGAAGTGAATCACCTCTTTCATTAGGGACAAAGTTGGGCTTATGTTGAAACTCTGTGTGGATATTTAAGCTGAGGAATTGGGAGACCCTGGCATGACACAGGATTTTAAGAGGAACAGTGGTGCGCTGTTAGCTTTTAATCCCTTCAACACTCTGTGGTTGATAACAGGTTGTAACATGGATATTAGTGCCTGCTTTTGCAGTGCTCATATCCAGAAGAATGATTGAACAATTCCTCCTCTTTAGTGATGTGTTGGCTTCTTACCACCTAGGACTTAGCATGGATTTGGGTTTTAGTTTTTGCCTTCAAGAGGCATTGATTGCTGCAAAAATAATCATGTTAAAAGCTGCCATCTTTTACCCTCACCACTTCCACTTCTATCTTATGCTGCTTTTCCAGAGGTGATTTCTTCTGCAGCAGAGAATTCATAGAATCATAGAACCAAGGAGGTT
>WAAF01000692.1:0-15262 GCA_013400475.1 Tricholaema leucomelas | reverse complement strand
CTGGTGCTTAGCTGGGGCAAGCAGAAGGTTCTGTTTGCCCCTGGCAGGGGGGTTGGAGTCCATCTCTTTGGGTCCATCCCATGCCCTAACACCCTCTGCTCCTCTGCTCCACCCTTGGCAGAGTTAGAGAAGGGTTGGAGTGGAAGGATCTGGAGTCAGACCTGTGATCTAATCAAGATGCAACTCAGCCACCCAGGAGATGAGCAGAGCAGGGCAGAAAGGAAGTCCTGCCCCTAAATAACAACGTGGAGAGAGATTCCTAGACAGGAAAGAAAGAGTCTGAGGGCTCCAGCTGCACCCAGAGGGAGCTGCCCCAGGGGCAAGCAGGGTGAGGTAATGCCCCATGTGCAGGGGAACGACTCCCACCGACCACCACACCACCACGCCAGGAGCTTGGGAAGGAGACCTGCACTTTGTTCCGTTATCCCAAGGGCTGGCAGAGGTCCTGGAGGTTCCCATCCCCTCCCACTAGATGGCAAGAGGTCCCCTCCCAGCAGCAGAGCCTCTGCAGCACAGCCTTGGTGGCCAGGGGGCAACAGCCAGAGAAGGGATTGCTGGCCCTGAATCCCTGGAGATTGGAAGGGACCTCCAGAGACCATCAAGTCCAAACCCTCTGGCTCCAGCAGGATCACACATAGGGGTTTTGAGGCCCTCCTCTGGCCCTGCTCCATCAGCTCCAGGTCCTTCCTGCACTGAGACCTCCAGAGCTGGACACAGCCTGCAGGAGATGCTCCCATTTCATTAACAGCCTTCATGGCTGTGGGACCAGCAAGGAGCTAAGGGCCTTGAGACTCTGCCCCTTGGCTCGGCTCTGCTCAGACCTCACCTCCAATCCTGCCTCCAGTGATGCTGTCCCCAGCAGAAGGAGGACACAGAAACTGCTGGAGTGAGGCCAGAGGAGGCCACAAAGATGCTCCAAGGGCTGCAGCAGCTCTGCTGTGAGGACAGGCTGAGGGAGCTGGGCTGGTGCCCAGGGAGAGGGACACAGCAAGTCCTCAGGAGGCTCATTTGGGCTTTCAATGAGCTTCATGCATTATTTGGTAGCAACAATGGCAGAAACAATAGGACAGGCCAGAACGAGGTGCCCCAGCTCAGCCATGCCATCAGCTCCCTGCTGTTGCTGTCCCCTTCCCTATGTGCTGCAGGGACAGGAGATCCTTTTGTTTCCACCAGCTGCAGGGTTGGGGTCCTTGAGAGAATCACAGAGTGCCAGGGGCTGGAAGGGACCTCCAAAGCTCAGCCAGGTCCAACCACCCCCTGCCAGAGCAGGAGCACCCAGAGCAGAGCACACAGGGACACAGCCAGGCAGGGGGGGAAGATCTCCAGAGAGGGAGACTCCACAGCCCCCCTGGGCAGCCTGTGCCAGGCTTCTGGCACCCTCACAGGGAAAAATTCCTCCTCATGGTTAAATGAATCTTCCTTTGCCTCAGCTGCCACCACTGCCCCTTGGCCTGGCACTGGGCATCACCCAGCAGAGCCTGGCTGCAGCCTCCTGGCACTCAGCTGCACACATTGAGAACCATTGCTGAGGTCACCTCTCAGCTCCTCTGCTCCCAGCTCCCAGCCCCAGCTCCCTCAGGCTCTCCTAACAGAGCTGTTCCATTCCCTTCAGCATCTCTGTGGCTCTCTGCTGGACTCTCTCCAGCAGTTCTGTGTCCCTCTTCAACTGAGGGGGCCCAGAACTGGACACAGCACTGCAGTTGTGGCCCCAGCAGGGCAGAGCAGAGGGGCAGGAGAACCTCTCCTGACCTACTCACCACAGCCCTTCTAACCCACCCCAGATGGCATTGCCCCTCCTGGGCACCAGAGCACATTGCTGGCTCATGCTCACCCTCCCATCCACCAGGACCCCCAAATCCTCTTCCCCTTTGCTGCCTTCCAACAGCTCAGTCCCCAGGGAGCCAAGGACCCACAGGCTCCCTTCCCTTCCCCACCCTCTGCACCATCCCTGCCTTTTCTCCTGGCTCTACTTTCCCTCCCAGCCTCCCCTTCCATTACAGGCCACGTTTGGCTTGCTTTGCTTGGAAGGTTTTCCACACACAATCCCCAGCCCAACAAAGAGAAGAGTGATGTGGTTAAGAGGCCATGAAGCCAAAAGCTTCACCTGTCCATTCCAGGTCAGTGGGAGAGGTCAGAGGGCAGTGCCCTCACCTCTCCCCTCTGCTTTTCCATATGCCTTACCTCTCCCTTAATGGACCTGGAGAGAGGAGGAGGTGAACAAGAGAAGCAGAAGAAAGCAAATCAAGGATGTTAATGCAGGAACAGACCCAAACAAACAAACACTGCCATTGTGACTTAGGAATCCAAGGCCAGGAGCAGGCACTGAGTGAAATCAGGGACTCCTAAGGCTCTTAAAGGAATCCTGTTCCCCCATGGGCTTGTTGCTTGCTGTAGTCTCCTCAGAGCAAGTTTGTGTCCAGGCTTGGGATGGAAAATGCTTCCTTGGGTTCTTTCCCTTCCCTTTCATCTGGGGTTGCAAGGACAAAATGAGTTCAGTCTCCTCCTCAGGAGAGCTCACAGATGGCTTCCTCCTCTTAAGAATCATAGAATCAGGCAGGGTTGGAAGGGATCACAAAGAGCAGCCAGTTCCAGCCCCCCCTGCCACAGGCAGGGACACCTCACACCAGAGCAGGCTGCCCACAGCCTCAGCCAGCCTGGCCTCAAACACCTCCAGGGATGAGGCTTCCACCACCTCCCTGGGCAACCCCTGCCAGGCTCTCACCACCCTCCTGCTCAACGACTTCTTCCTCACCTTCAGCCTCACTCTCTCCATTTCCAGCTTTGTTCCATTCCCCCCAGTCCTATCCCTGCCTGACAGCCTAAAAAGACCCTCCCCAGCTTACTTGTAGCCCCCTTCAGATACTGACAGGTCACAATAATGTCACCAGAGAGCCTCCTCTTCTCCAGCCTGCACAGCCCCAACTCCCTCAGTCTCTCTTCCACAGCCCCTGAGAGGGGTAAAAATAACCCAGACTGAAACACCCCCAAACCTCACCACTCTGACACTGCCATGCTGGTTACTGGGGCACCACAGGCAGGTTTTCAAAGCAGCTAAGAGGTCATTTTGCAGACACAGGCACCAAAAAGCTCAGCAAACCCTGTAAAACACACCTGGGTTTGGCCCTCAGCTGATTGCTGCTGAAGATCTGTGCCTCCTCCCTGTGACTTTTGGGGTTTGAAGCTCCAAATCTGTCAGCCTCAACAGAGCAAAGGCCAAAGTGCAAAGAACACCCCCAAGGCTTTACTTCAGGGCTGCTCTCAACCCACACTCTGCAGCCAGCTTGGAGTTGTGCCTTAACTGCTCTGACCCAGCTGCAGCACCTCACAGCTTGCTGAAGCTCCTGCAGCTGGCACTGCCTCACTTCTGAGGCCTGTCAAGACCCTTCTGGATGGAGTCCACAGCATCACACAACTTGGTGGCAGCAGCAAACCTGCTGAGGGTGCATCAGTGCCACTGCTAATGCCACTGCCAAAGCTGTCACCCAGCACTGGAGCCAGAGCAGCTCACGGGGAAGGGGAAGGGGAAGGGGAAGGGGAAGGGGAAGGGGGAGATCAACTGGATCTGGTGAGACCAGAAATGACCCTGGGCAATAAACCAGCCACAGCCCAAACCAGCTCATAGAAATCTCACTTTTAATCATGGACAATTTCACTTTCAAGTAAAATCAACCTGGTTTAAATAAAATATAAATTAAAACAACCCAGAGGACTCCACAAAGAAAAGACACTGGGGCAGGACTAACTTGAGCAGGAACAAAAGCTGAGGCATGTTCCAGTTCTCTTCACCTTGCTGGAGTTTGAGGGGGATCTCTGAATGATTAGGAGACAGAAAGCAAAAGGATTCATGAAGTGACTGTGGCCACTCTGGGGAAATTGCTTAGAACCACAGAACCAAGCAGGGTGGCAGAGAGCTCCAAGCTCAGCCAGCACAACCCAGCCCCCAGCCCTGCCCAACCAACCAGACCATGGCACTAAGTGCCCCAGCCAGGATTGCCTTCAACACCTCCAGCCATGGGCACTGCACCACCTCCCTGGGCAGCCCATTCCAGTGCCAATCACTCTCTCTGCCAACAACTTCCTCCTCACATCCAGCCTCAACCTGCCCTGACACAGCTTCAGCCTCTGGCCCCTTCTTCTGGCCCTGGCTGCCTGGCAGCAGAGCCCAACCCCAGCTGGCTACAGCCTCCCTGCAGGCAGCTGCAGACAGCAATGAGCTCTGCCCTGAGCCTCCTCTGCTGCAGGCTGCACACCCCCAGCTCCCTCAGCCTCTCCTCACAGGGCTGTGCTCCAGGCCCCTCCCCAGCCTTGCTGCCCTTCTCTCAACACCTTCCAGCACCTCAACATCTCTCTGCAATGGAGGAGCCCAGAACTGGACACAGCACTCCAGGGGTGGCCTGAGCAGTGCTGAGCACAGGGGCAGAAGAACCTCCCTTGTCCTGCTGCCCACACTGCTCCTGAGCCAGCCCAGGATGCCATTGGCTCTGCTGCCCACCTGGGCACTGCTGCCTCCTCTTCAGCTCCTCTCTGCCAGCACCCCCAGCTCCCTCTCTGCCTGGCTGCTCTCAGCCACTCTGGCCCCAGCCTGTAGCTGCTTGGGGTTGCTGTGGCCAAAGAGCAGAACCCTGCACTTGGCCTTGTTCAATCTCATCCCCTTGGCCTCTGCACTCCCATGCAGCCTTCCAGCTTCCAAGACAAAAAGGGGAATCTCTCTCAAATGAAAACCCCAATCTGGAGCAGTGTTTGTGGAAGCACAGCACTGGGTGCAAGAGAATTTCCTTCCCCAGCAAGACACTGATTGCAGAATACAAAAGCTGACCTAAAAGGTTTGGTTTTTCTTACTGCACTTTCTTTTCTTGGACTTGGAGAAGACTTAGACTTGAGAGGTGACAGCAACTGTGGAAGCTGGCAAGGAAAAGCAAACCTCCTTCACAGCCTCACTCACCCTGACCCAGCACTGACACTCTGCTCCCTGACCTGGCAGCGCTCAACTCGCAGCTACTCACCAGCTGCCAGCCAGCTCCTGCTCACCCCAAGACACACAGAAAGTGCAATATGTTAAAAACCCAAGTAACAGCAACAGTGATTTTTGGCAGATGGTGCCTGATGGGACTAAGCCAAGCTGACCACCTCCTCCCATCCTTCCAAAGTCCAGCTGCACCGCAACGCTCCGGCGCCAGCTGCTTCTTGGATGGTTGAAAGGGACAAAAAGGAGGAACCCTGAGGCAAAAATGGCTTCTTTTGTTTGTGTGTGTGTGTGTGTAGCAAGTCCAACAAAAGCACATCTCCATCCCAGCCTCTCCTCAGGGCCCTGGGATCTTCTGTGGTGGGAGACCTTCCTCCAGCCACAGGGCAGGGGAGGAGGAGGAGTTGCGCAGCATGCGGCGGTGGATGCGGCGCAGCCGCAGCAGGTAGAGCAGGATGGAGAGCAGCACGACCAGGAAGCAGGCAGAGAACAGGTAGTGGTTGTAAACGAAAGAGAAGCTCCTCCAGTGTGAGTGGCTGCCACGGAAGTTCTCTTGCTGGATGTCTCTGTGTAGAAATCAAAAGCCATAGCAGGCATCAGGGGCAATCCCAACTGGGCCTCCCCAACCTTCTCGGCGCAGGGCACAGAGCGCTGCTGATACAGGGACCCAGAGCTTGGGGTGGGAAGGGACCTCTGGGGACCATGGAGTCAGCAGGGCAGCCACAGCAGCTTGCCCACAGCAGCACAGTGCCCAGGAGGGGTTGGAAACTCTCTGTCAGCCTGCTCCAGACCTTCAGCAGCCTCACACCAAACAACTTTCTCCTTCTCTTCACATGCAACCTCCTGGGGTCCACTTTGTGCCCATTGCCCCTTGGCCTGGCACTGAGCACCACTGACAAGAGTCTGGCTCCAGCTTCTTGCCCCTCAGCCTTTAGCTCTTGCTGAGCATTGCTCAGATGCCCTCTGGGGCTGCTCTTCTGCAGGCTCTCAGCCTTTGTTTCTGCCAGAGCTGCTCCAGGCCCCTCAGCAACTTCAAGGTCCTCTGTTGGACTCTGCCCAGTAGCTCTCTGAGTCTCTTGAACTGGGGAGCCCAAACCTGGACATAATGCTCCAGATTTGGCCTCAGCAGAGCAGAGTTAGTGCAAGACTCTTATAAAGCATTACTTAAACTACCTGAAATATCATGGAATGGCCTAGGCAGGAAGAGAGCTCCGAGATCATCTGCTCCACCTTCCCTGCCATAGGCCTCTGCCTCTCAACTCAACTTGGTTGCTTACAGCCTCATCCTACCTGGCCTGAAACACCCCCAGGGAGGAGGCTGCCACAGCCTCCCTGGGCAACCCATTCCAGGCTCTCACCACTCTCCTGCTCAACAACTTCCTCCTCACCTCCAGCCTCACTCTCCCCACCTCCAGCTTTGCTCCATTCCCCCACTCCTGGCACTCCCTCACAGCCTCAAAAGTCCCTCCCCAGCTTTTTTGGAACCTCCTTCAGATCCTGGCAGGCCACAAGAAGGTCACCTGGGAGCCTCCTCTGCTCCAGCCTGCACAGCCCCAACTCTTTCAGTCTGTGCTCACAGCAGAGCTGCTGCAGCCCTCTCAGCATCCTCCTGGCCCTGCTCTGGACACTCTCCAGCATCTCCACAGCCCTCTTGTCCCAGGGGCTCCAGAGCTGGATGCAGGACTCCAGGTGGGGTCTCAGCAGAGCAGAGCAGAGGGGGAGAATCCCCTCCCTGGCCCTGCTGGCCACACTTCTGCTGCTGCAGCCCAGGCTCTGCTTGGCTTTCTGGGCTGCAAGTGCACACTGCTGGCTCCTGCTGAGCTTCTCCTCCAGCAGCACCCCCAAGTCCCTCTCCTCAGGGCTGCTCTCCAGCCTGGCACTGCCCAGCTTGGAGCTGTGCTTGGCATTGCCTCGACACAGATGCAGGACCTTGCACCTCCTCTCCCTCTACCTACCTATCAGCTGCTTTGCTATCACCACACTTATTCCCTTCCCAAAAATCTCATCCACTTTCCACCCAGCTGCTCTTGGCAGCCACTGCAGAGCAGAGCTGGTACCTCAAAGGCAGGAAACGCGTTCGGTAGAGAATGGCCCCCAGGGTCCACTGCACCTCTTTGTCATAAACCTGCAGAGCTGTTTTCAAATTGCTGTAAGTGACAGGAAATGAGAAGCCACTGTGGAACACTTCATACATCCAGGCAGACTTAAAACACTGATACCTAGGGGGAGAGAGTGGCAGAAGGTCAGAGCAGTGCTTAGAGCTCCAGAGGATGCAATTGTTGAGCGGTTTGGGGTTGTTTTTTTTACCTCCTCTTGGCTGATGCAATATTTAAAGGCCCTATTCACACCTCTCCACCATTTAATTAACTGGATCATTTGGCCTTCACCTCGACCTCTCCATCCCTGGCCAAGTGTGGCTGAATGAATGTGCTGAACAAACACAAAGCACTTACTTCAATCTGTGGAGATCAGCGTGCGAGGCGTAGAGCCCCCGGTCAAAACGTTCCCGCAGCACAGACCACTTCGTGGCACAATAATCCTTCAGAAGCAGAAGGGAAAGAACAAAAGAGAAAGGTTTCAGCCTTGCTTCTGCCTTCAGAATCACAGAATGGCAGGAGTTGGAAGGGACCTCCAAAGCTCAGCCAGTTCCAAACAACCCCTGCCAGAGCAGGAGCACCCAGAGCAGAGCACACAGGGACACAGCCAGGCAGGGGGGGAAGATCTCCAGAGAGGGAGACTCCACAGCCCCCCTGGGCAGCCTGTGCCAGGCTTCTGGCACCCCCACAGGGAAAAATTCCTCCTCGTGGTTAAATGAAGCTTCCTCTGCCTCAGCTGCCACCATTGCCCCTTGGCCTGGCACTGGGCATCACCCAGCAGAGCCTGGCTGCAGCCTCCTGGCACTCAGCTGCACACATTGAGAACCATTGCTGAGGTCACCTCTCAGCTCCTCTGCTCCCAGCTCCCAGCCCCAGCTCCCTCAGGCTCTCCTAACAGAGCTGTTCCATTCCCTTCAGCATCTCTGTGGCTCTCTGCTGGACTCCCTCCAGCAGTTCTGTGTCCCTCCTGAACTGGGAGGGCCTAGAACTGGACACAGCACTGCAGCTATGGCCTCAGCAGAGCAGAGCAGAGGGGCAGGAGAACCTCTCCTGACCCACTCACCACAGCCCTTCTAACCCACCCCAGATGGCATTGCCCCTCCTGGGCACCAGAGCACATTGCTGGCTCATGCTCACCCTCCCTGTGCCAGGGTCTCACTACCCTCAACCTGTGCCAGTCTCCCACCACCCTCACTGCAAACAACTTCTTCCTCACATCCATCTCCAAGTCCTTTTTCCAGTGGGCAGCTTTCCAGCAGCCTGCAGCATGGCACTGGCCAAAGTCTTTCCCAGGCAGACTTTACCTTTGCAGCTTTAGTGAACTTAGCAGCATTGTAATCCCCTCCCATGCGTAGCACATCCTCAGTGCAGTAGTAGAACTCTGAGAATCCATAGAATTCACTGTTCTGGAAGTGCACAGCAGGTTGGTAGACACCATTAAGAGAGGTTTGTGTCTCATTGGTCTTGTTCATGAAGGGTTGGATGAGTTCCCGACAGAGCTGGAAGTCTCCAGTCCCCCGCAGGTACAGGACCTGCCCCTTCTGCTTGATTTCATCCTCAGCATCCAGGGGCAGGCAGGGATCTAGGTAAGGGGAATCAGAAGTCAGCCCAGTCTGTGTGCCCAGCAGCCTGCAAGAGAGAGCAAGCACAGGAATCACATCAGAAACACCCAACAGCAACACAAAGCTGCCTCATCTCCAGAGCCTGCAGCACTGTGTGCAGCACAGCCTGGAAATCAGAGAACCAGGCAGGGTGGAAGAGAGCTCCAAGCTCAGCCAGCCCAACCTAGCCCCCAGCCCTGCCCAACCAACCAGACCATGGCACTAAGTGCCCCAGCCAGGATTGCCTTCAACACCTCCAGGGATGGGCAACTCCACTCTAACCCTGCTCTGCCTCAGCTCCAAACCATTCCCCCTTGGCCTGGCTCTAGACCCCCTCAGCAAAAGTCTCTCTGCAGCCTTCCTGCAGGATCCCTTCAGCTCTTGGCAGGCAGCTCTGAGGTGCCCCTGGAGCCTTCTCCTCTGCAGGCTGCACCCCCCCAGCTCCCTCAGCCTCTGCTCACAGCAGAGCTGCTGCAGCCCTGGGAGCATCTTTGTGACCTCCTCTGGCCTCCCTCCAGCAGTTCTGTGTCCTCCTTCTGCTGAGGACATCAGCACTGGTGCTCAGTTAGGGGGTCAGTGAGCCTGGTGATGCTGAGAACCCACATCCCAGTGCCTGCAGCCAGCTACCTGTTCTTGAGCACTGTGCTGGCAAAGAGGCTGTCCTCATATCTCTGCCGTGCTGCATTTCCTCCAAAGCCAAGGAAGGTGGCAACATAGACTCTGTAGATGTGCTCAGTTTGATGAGCATCACAACCCAGGTTGAATTCTGCCAGTAAATTTTTGGCTACTTCCTCCTGCAGGAACACAAGCACCAAGGAGAGGTGTAAATAACATGAACCATGTCCTAAAGATGACACAACAATCATGAACAACTCTTCCTGGCTCCAACTCACACTGAGCTGGAGCAATCTGGTCTGCATTTCAATGCCCAATTGAGAGGCAAACCTGAGAGCTTCTCTGCTAGTCCTGCTCTAGGTCATCTCTCCTGAAGTTAATATGGGAGATTATTCCTGCAGCTTGGGCAGGCCAATCCCAGGCACAACTCCAGGATGAGTGCAGAGTGGGTTAAGAGCAGCCCTAAAGAAAGAGGCTTAGGGGTGTTGGGTGCTGAGCAGCTCCCCAGGAGCCAGCAGTGCCCTCCTGCAGCCCAGAGCAGAGTGGGCAGCAGAGCAAAAGAGGGGATTGTGCCCCTTGGCTCTGCTCTGCTCAGACCTCACCTCCAATCCTGCCTTCAGTGCTGCTGTCCCCAGCAGGAGGACACAGAACCGCTGGAGGGAGGCCAGAGGAGGTCACAAAGATGCTCCAAGGGCTGCAGCAGCTCTGCTGTGAGCACAGGCTGAGGGAGCTGGGGGGGTGCAGCCTGCAGAGGAGAAGGCTCCAGGGGCACCTCAGAGCTGCTGCCAAGAGCTGAAGGGATCCTGCAGGAAGGCTGCAGAGAGACTTTTGCTGAGGAGGTCTAGAGCCAGGCCAAGGGGGAATGGTTTGGAGCTGAGGCAGAGCAGGGTGAGAGTGGATCTGGAGGTCATCCAGTCCAACCCTCCCTGCTCCAGCAGGGCACCCCCAGCAGCTTGCCCAGCAGCACAATGCCCAGGGGGGATTAGAAGCTCTCCACACAAGAAGGCTCCACAGGCTCTGTGAGCAGCCTGCTCAGGGCTCTGCTAGTCTTGAAGAGAAGATTTTTTTCCCTTAAGTGGAACCTGCTGGGTTCTAATTTGTGCCTTCTGCTCCCTGTCCCTGGGCACTACTGACAAGTCTGGCCTCAGCCTCTTGCCCCCCACAGCTCCTTCAGCTCTTGCTGAGCACTGCTCAGCTCCCCTCTGGAGCTGCTCTCCTGCAGGCTCTCAGCCCCAGGGCTCAGCCTTTGCTCCTGCCAGAGCTGCTCCAGGCCCCTCAGCATCTTCCCAGCCTGCCCTGGACTCTCTCCAGCACTTCCCTGTCCCTCTACAACTGAGAAGGCCAGAACTGGCCCCAGGACTCCAGCTGTGGCCTGGCTACACCTCACAGAAGCTCTTACCCAAGGACCACCACACAACACCAAAACACAACCTCCTAAGCCTAACACACATTTAAATCCCTTCCAGCACACAGACACAGAACTCAGTCCAGCTCCACTGAAAGATCAGTGGCAAAAGCTACTGAACTGAAAAGAAACTCTCTGCATGAAGAAGCCACAAATGAATCCCTGAGCTGAGGAAGGACTCTGCCACCTTCCCTTGCTTTGCTTTTTTGGCATGGGATGGAAACAGAGGCGAAGACTCAACACAAAACAAGGGGGTGGGGGGAAGAAAAGAAACCCCCAAACCAAAACCCCAAGCAAACAGAACAAGGACAATGCACTCAAATCAACCCAAAAGAAAAGAAGGAAGTTGCACAGATAATAACCTGCTGTGAAGAGGCAAAGCTTACAGTTTTAGGGACTTCATAGGCTATCTGAGTCGAGACTCCACCCATGTCAAGGATACCCACAGTCCTCTTCCTGAAGATGGCCTCCTTGTTCTCACTGCCTGGCACATGGACCTCCACAACTGCTTCATCCTCTGGAGAGGAGAAGAAGAAAAGCAGTGAGAAATACCCCCAAGGTAAGGCCTCACTTCTGGGTGTCAGTCGGTTGGAATTCCACATCGAAATCGAGGCCACAGCAGCTTCGTCCACTCCAACCTCCCCACCATGGGCAGGGACAGCTCTCAGCTAGGCTCAGCTGCAAAAAGCTTCAGCCAACCTGGCCCTGAACACTCCCAGAGAGGAGGCAGCCACAGGCTCCTTGGGCAAGCTGTTGCAGAGCCTCAGCAGTCAAGGAGCAGCCCTCTGCTGCAGCTTCTCTTCTGGGTTTGGGTTGCAATCGAGGCCACAGCAGCTCTGTTCTGAGGCAAAGTGGAAAACTCCTGCAGAGGTTTTTAGCCTGGGTTTGAAACTGTCCTTTTTCCTGCCTCCCTCCATTCTCTCCTGGCCTGAGAACAGTTCTGTTCATTTCTAGGGCTCTGCAGCCATACAAAGGACAAAACAGCAGCTTGGAGCTCACAGAATGGCTCAGGTCGAAAGGGATCTCAGAGCTCATCTGCTCCAACCTCCCCACCATGGGCAGGGACAGCTCTCAGCTAGGCTCAGCTGCAAAAAGCTTCAGCCAACCTGGCCCTGAACACTCCCAGAGAGGAGGCAGCCACAGGCTCCTTGGGCAAGCTGTTGCAGAGTCTCAGCAGCCAAGGAGCAGTGCTCAGCTGCAGCTTCACTTCTGGGTTTGGGTTGCAATGCAGCTGGTTGCAGTTTCACATCAACATCAAGGCCACAGCAGCAGCTCTGTACTGAAGAGGTATTCTGCAAGGCTTTTGGGGGAGGGCTGGGGAATGACAGGAGGAGAGGGAATGGCTTGGAGCTGGGAGAGGAGAGCTTGAGAGTGGAGATGAGGAAGAAATTGTTGAGTGAGAGGCTGGGGAGACACTGGCACAGGTTTGCCCAGGGAGGTTGTGGAGCAGAGAAGCACAGAATGTGATCAAAGATCACATTCTGTGCTTCTCTGCTCCACAACCTCCCTGGAAGGTGTTCAAAGCCAGGTTGGATGAGGCCTTGAGCAAGCTGGGCTGGTGGGAGGTGTCCCTGCCCATGGCAGGAGGTTGGAACTGGCTGAGCTTTAAGGTCCCTTCCAACCCATCCCATTCTATGAACCTCCACTAATATCTGCCTGTAAAACCACACCAGCAGCAGTGGCAGCAAAGCAAGCACTGAACTACACAATCCCAGCCTGGTTTGGCTGGGATGGGACCTTTGAAGCTCATGCAGTCCAACCTCCCTGCTGCCAGCAAGGACATCTGCAACTAGAGCAGGTTGTTCACAGTCCCAAACAACCTGACCTGGGATGGTTTCAAAGGTGAGGCAGCTCTCACCTCTCTGCCAAGCTCTCCCCACCCTCAGTGTCAAACATTTCTCTCTTCTCTCCAGTCTCCATCTCCCTCTTTGAGTTCAAACCACCTCCCCTTGTCCTGTCACAACAGGCCCTGCCCAAAATCTGTCCCCAGCTTTCTTCAAGTCCTGAGAGGCCACCAGGAGGTCTCCCTGGAGGCTTCTCCAGGCTGAACAACCCCAACTCTCCCTGCTTGGCCTTGTAACAGAGCTCCTCAAGTCCTGAGAGGCCACCAGGAGGTCTCCCTGGAGACTTCTCCAGGCTGAACAATCCCAACTCTCCCTGCCTGGCTTCATAACAGAGCTTTCTAAGTCCTAAGAGGTCACCAGGATGTCTCCCTGGAGCCTTCTCCAGGCTGAACAACCCCAACTCTCCCTGCCTAGCCTCATAAAAGAGCCCTTCCAGCCCTGCCAGCATTGCTGTGGCCTCCTTTGTCCCTGCTCCAACAGGTCCATGTGGTAGGAATGTACTTGGAGTGCTCCCAGTTCCCAGTTCAGATACTCACCATCATCTGTATGTTCAAATCTTCCAAGCACAAAGTTGATGCCAATCCAAGCATAAACTCCTGTGTGGATAAGAAAAGGGATTGGGGCACTTCAGGAATCTCAGACACACAGCATCCTGAAACAAAGAGGATTCTCTGCATGGGAGTGAGGATGATCACTGCTCAGCTTTCATTATAGAAACCCCTGACAAGTAAAAGGCTCCTGATCAGTTCTTCTCATCCTCCTCTCTCAAGTGCTCAGAATCCAAATGCAATATATTGAAGCAAAAGTGATTTGAAAGTGATTTATAGCTCTGAAGAAAGAGGCTTGGGGGTGTTGGGTGCTGAGCAGCTCCCCAGGAGCCAGCAGTGCCCTCCTGCAGCTCTGAAGAAAGAGCCTTGGGGGTGTTGGGTGCTGAGCAGCAACCCAGGAGCCAGCAGTGCCCTCCTGCAGCCCTGAAGGAAGAGCCTTGGGGGTGTTGGGTGCTGAGCAGCTCCCCAGGAGCCAGCAGTGCCCTCCTGCAGCTCTGAAGAAAGAGCCTTGGGGGTGTTGGGTGCTGAGCAGCTCCCCAGGAGCCAGCAGTGCCCTCCTGCAGCCCAGCAGGCAGCTGTGTGCTGGCTGCAGCCAGAGCAGTGTGGGCAGCAGGGCAGGAGAGGGGATTGTGCCCCTTGGCTCTGCTCTGCTCAGACCTCACCTCCAATCCTGCCTCCAGTGCTGCTGTCCCCAGGAGAAGGGCACAGAAGCTGCTGGAGGGAGGCCAGAGGAGGTCACAAAGATGCTGCCAGGGCTGGAGCAGCTCTGCTGTGAGCACAGGCTGAGGGAGCTGGGGGGGTGCAGCCTGCAGAGGAGAAGGCTCCAGGGGGACCTCAGAGCTGCCTGCCAAGAGCTGAAGGGATCCTGCAGGAAGGCTGCAGAGAGACTTTTGCTGAGGGGGTCTAGAGCCAGGCCAAGGGGGAATGGTTTGGAGCTGAGGCAGAGCAGGGTTAGAGTGGAGCTGAGGAAGAAGTTGTTGAGTGTGAGGGTGGTGAGAGTCTGGAACAGGTTGCACAGAGAGGCTGTGGCTGCCTCCTCCCTGAGGGTGTTCAAAGCCAGGTTGGATGAGGCCTTGAGCAACCTGGTTTAGTTAAGAGGGAAGGGAAACAGGAGCAGATGACCTCTGAGGTCCTTTCCAACCCAACCCACTCCACGATTCTATGACTTTAAGCCTCTTAGTGACCTGATCCAAACACAGCTCCTTCAGAAACCATTTTCCCCTGCCAAGTTTCTTCCATCCATCCCTCGTGCTTGATTCTTACCCTTCCCTCCCCACAGACAGAGAAAACCAACTCAAATTCCTGCCAACCACTGCTGTTATTCTCACTGCTAGTTAGAGAACAGTTAGCTGGGTCAGAGGATGCCAGCAGATGATCCCCTCCACATTCCATATGTTGCTACTTAGGGATTAAGGTCTCTTAACCAGCCTAGAGTTCTAAAAGCCATTTCAAACAGTCAATAAATGAATCCAAGTTGCATTGTTTAAGCAATAAAGAGAATCAGAAAGGAGCTCACCCTCCTGCTTCCCTGAAATCACCTCTGCATGGGAGTCTGAAAAGAGGAAATCAAACTGCACAGGGATATCAGTGAGCAGATCTTCCAGAATTGCCTTCTGCTGGCTGCAAGGGGAGGAAAAAAAACCACATTTGGCAGAGTTAAGAGACAGGCAGAGCAGGATTGGGGTGGAAAAGGCTGAAAAGAAGGCAGGAAATCACCTTTCTGGCAGAATCCTCATCCCTGCAGTGCACAGGATGTAGAGAGGAGTCTCTTTGTGCTTGGCACGGGGCACATGTTCAGCAGCAAAGCTGAGCAGTGGGGAGATGTAGTCACTGACCTTGTCTGGAGAGCTGGCAAACTCAGAAATGCCTGCAGAGAGGGAGAAGGAGAAGGGGAAGCAGCTCAGCTGTGAGCTGGACAATCTGGAGAACCAACAGAGAAAAAACCAAGAAGCCAAAGGCAAAGCCAAGGAATCACTGCTAGGATTGGCTCAACCTCTAAGCAAGAACCAACTCCCTGCTGGATGGATTAGGAACAGAACTGCTCCAGAGGGCTTTACAGACAGCCAATGACTTATTCACCAGCTGATCCAGGGAGGTTCTCCTCCCCCTCTGCTCTGCCCTGAGGAGATCCCATCTTGAGTGCTGCCTTCAGTTTGGGACTCCCCAGGTGAAGAGGGACAGGAACTGCTG
>WAAF01000691.1:38017-57192 GCA_013400475.1 Tricholaema leucomelas | reverse complement strand
GCTAGCTAGGCTCAAACTAGCACACCTACTTAAGTTATGATTTCAAATATCAGATTATATTTTGGTAAACTATGGAATTTAAATAGTATTAATTGAAAATATTTCAATTTTTTTTTGTGCTCACATTCTTAATCCTGTAGACTTCGGAAGCTGCTACAATAAAAAACAAAGCAGATGAGAGAAAGCAATATTCAGCAGGAAGCTCTCTGCAGAAGTCTACTGAACCAGAAGCTGAGCACAGCACCAAAAATTCAGAGGTGACCACAGTTGTTAAAACCTTGCAGAGTGCAAAAACAATTGTCAACCATGAAGACATGCTTGAGGTATGACATTGTGATGAACACCACATCAGTAAAAGTATTATGCTGGTGTTGTACTGAATTCGGTACTCTGGGAGATGAAAAATTGTATTGATAATAGGAGAAAATTGCTATCCATAAGTGCTGTGAATATAGGTTGTTGGTAATACAGCATTTTTCTCACTTTGGGTTTTATTAAGTAAAAGTTGAAGTAGCTAATAAAAAGTACATGCATTTAAAGAAACATAGAGCAAACTTGATTAGAAGTTGACCTAAGTATCAAACTCTGAAGACTCCAAAATTTCCAGGTTTTGCTTGGTTGTCAGTTCTTCATTAAATAATTACCACTGAAATGACAAAATACCTGATTCATGGGACCAAGCAAAATGTCAGAGGTTTTAAACTTCTGAACTCTTTGTACATCTCTCTGACAAACACTGTATTTGTTCATATAGATTATTTCAGATTTATGATAAATCTTGAACTTGGCATTTAATCAATTGCCAGTCACAAACCTGTGAAATGCTTTTTTTCTTTTGTAGTTTCACAGGCAGATTATTTTTGCCTGTTGTGTAAACTGTGGAACATGCATGTACCATACTTTTGCTCAAGTGGTGATGTGACAAGCAGTTTCCTTACAAGCTATTTCCTTACTAGTGTGTTACTGCTTCTGTGTACTTGCTGATGATAATGTTTTGATATTTTTCTTTAGTTTAAAAACATTATTTCAGATAATCATATTAGTTGTCTGACAATAGTGACAACAGTTCTTTGTAGCTGGCTGTATACTAGCAAGTAAACAAGGTAGCAATGTGTAGTGAGGTCAGGGATCACGAAGTCCTTACTTCACGTAGCAACTTTATGTTGTAAACTCTGTTGCATTTGAATCCAGATGGCTAGACTTAGCATGTGTAATTTTTTTGTTTCAACAATTAATACACTTGTTGTGCGTCACAACCAAGAGGAAAAGCAGTCATAGAGTTCTGATTGCAGAGAAAAACAGATTGGTTTTTTGATTGGTTAGGGATTTTTGAGGCTTTTTTTGTCAGCTTGTTTGTTGACATCTTAGTCAGGTTTCTCCTCCTTGCAGTCCAAAGAAGTCATTAGTATGACGGAGAAGGTGGTGCTCTAGTAAGTTCCCCACATAAAATGTTCTGAAACTTGTAATAAAAAGTGAACGTTGATAGACTGTTTTGGTAATCTGCAATATTTATGATAGAAAACATATTTACTAGAAAGAAATTACCACTTTATAGAAGGAAGGAGTGCTTTTGTTTCAAAATATAACTAGAAGTAGTCAGTCTTGTGAAAATGGTAGCAATATAGAACTGGCAGTGGGATACTGAGTCAGTCTCATGGCTATTCTTGCAGCAGCTTTGTCAGTTAACCTGTTTCATAAGTGTACTGATCTCCATTCATTAGTTAGGAACCAGCAATTTCTAGCTTGAATGTATTCACTTTATTCCTATGGTACTATTCTTGAAGTTATTTAATTTCCCTTCCTTTTGGAATTTACTCCCGGTCTAATTTTAAAGGTAGAAACCAAAGCTGCACTTGCTGGCTTTTTGCTGGAGTAGTCAAGTTCATTCAGTCTTTTCCTATGGCAGAGCTCGTCATTCATATAATTGTCTTGGTCATGCTGATCTGTAGCAGTTCCAGTTTGAGGTCACTTTTGCAAAAAACAGTACCCAGTTACTAATTCTGGTGTGTTTGCTGGTTCGGTAATAACTTGCTGACTTGAAGTCAACTGAAAGTTCCCTCCAGTGGTACAGGAAAGGCTGTACCTGCTTGATCTAAGTAGATTGTTGCAGATGAAGTTTCCATAAGTAGATTGTTGCAGATGAAGTTTCCAGTTTGAGTGTTGATCCCATTGAGTTCATCAGTGACAATACAAGTCTGCATCTGCTGCTTCTGAAAGATAATTCAGTGGCATATATTACAAAATTCAGCTGACTTGCAGTAAAAATGCCCTATATAGCTGATCTATCTTCCCTGTGTCATGTTTCTTGGTTGTTCTATGTTTTTTTCTCCCTTGTTGTTCACTGGGTGACCACTTAGGTACATTTATTTCACTTCTAATGCATTCTTTATAAAATGCACAACATAAAGCTGTTTTTTTTTTTTTTAAGCAGGAGTCAGAAGAACTCTCCTCTGATGAAGAGATGAAAATGGCTGAAATGCGACCACCACTGATAGAAACTTCCATAAACCAACCAAAAGTGGTGGCTCTTAGCAATAACAAGAAAGGTTAGATACCATGAAAAGCAATAAAAGTCTGCATGATTCTGATAATTCAAGATTGCTAGTTGCCCCACGTGAAAGTAGGTGTAATTTGTGTGTTTTAAAAGAAAGATGACCAGTTCTCTCGTGAAGCAATGAAAGCAGGGAAAAAACACATCTCTTTACAATCTTATGCTTGTCTGTGTGTTAGAGCGACTTGTGTTGGCATCCTGATTTTCCTGATTATTTTCATCAGTTTAAAAGCAGAGGGGAGAAAGAGGATAAATGTTCTGAAGATGGCTAGCGTAAACACACTCTTGATGTGCTTAAGAAATGGATTGCAGATGTTATTTATTTACCTTAGAAATACTCCATATTTTATCCCTTCCTCAGATTCTTTGGGACTATTGCAAATAGAGGCACCAGTATCACTTGTTCAGATCTCCTAGAGTAGCTCTCCTTTCTTTTTGAGGATTAAGAACAAACTTGTGGCAACTCTCTCCAGAGTCATGGAATCATAGAATCCACCTGGGTTGGAAGAGACCTCTAAAGGTCATCTAGTCCAACCACGTTTGATGAGCAGAGACATCCTCCAATAGATCAGGTCATGCACAGCTCTATCAAGTCTCACCTTGATTAAGAATGAGGCCTCAATCACCTCTTCAGGCAACCCGTTCCTTTTTCTTCTTTCCCCTAACAGGAGACTTCAGGACGTTGTTCTTTGCTACCTAAATTTTATATTCTCTAAGAGGCAATTTTGGTTTGAGTAAGTATTTCCTTAAGAGTGAGGAATGACTCAGAGAAAACAATTTAAAATTTGGAGAGCAAATTGTATTTTGCTTTGAATTATGTCCTAGTCCAATACTTTCCAGGTCTTTTCTGGCCATTAGATGTAAAAGAGGGAGTTTTTTAGGAATGAAGGAAAACCAAATGGAGGTAGCTGGAAGAGTGTCCTGAGAATCACATGCAGGTGAAATGATTAATGTTCATCAATGCTTTTTTTGGGACTTAATGGCTATCTAAAATCATAAGTCAAAATTTCTTCTGTATATCTGGAGAGAGACATCAGTTTAACAAAATTTCTGGGTTTGACACCTGTAACTGTGTCTTGAAGCAAAAATTTAAATGTATTTGTTTGTACACTTGTATGAAAATCATGGCTGACTTGAAGCCCCACAGGGAAATTGCTTTTACTTGGATGTAGTATGTCAGTATGCAGACATTGTGCAAGAATCAATGTGGTGTAAATTATTCTGAAAATCCTCCCCCTAAATGATCCAATGAATTAATTTCCAGCTGAAGAAGAACATTTTTCTGTCTACTATATCGGACTTATCCAGTGATCTAGATCTTTGCAGAGTACTTGATCTAATAAAATGACATAATGTTTAAAATCAGAAACTGTGTACCCAGAATGTGAAGCGGTGTGTACCTGGGGGTACTGGTAGATAGTTGGCTGAACATGAGCCAGCAGTGTGCCCAGGTGGCCAAGAGAGCCAATGGCATCCTGGCCTGTATCAGGAACAGTGTGGCCAGTAGGACAAGAGAGGTTATTCTTCCCCTGTACTCAACACTGGTCAGGCCACACCTTTAGGACTGTGTCCAGAGAAGGGCCCCTCAGTTCAAGAGAGATGTGGAGATACTGGAACATGTCCAGAGAAGGGCAACAAAGCTGGTGAGAGGCCTGGAACACAAACCCTATGAGGAGAGTCTGAGAGAGCTGGAGTTGTTTAGCCTGGAGAAGAGGAGGCTCAGAGGTGACCTCATTGCTGTCTACAACTACCTGAAGGGAGGTTGTAGCCAGGTGGGGGTTGGTCTCTTCTGCCTGGCAACCAGCAACAGGACAAGGGGACACAGTCTCAAGTTGTGCCGGGCGAGGTCTAGGCTGGATGCTAGGAGGAAGTTCTTGCCAGAGAGAGTGATTTGCCATTGGAATGGGCTGCCCAAGGAGGTGGTGGTGTCACCGTCCCTGAAGGTGTTCAAGAAAAGCCTGGATGAGGCAGTTAGCGCCATGGTCTAGTTGACTGGACATGGCTGGGTGCTAGGTTGGACTGGATGATCTTGGAGGTCTCTTCCAACCTGGTTGATTCTATTCTATTTTCATATGGGGTAATAGACTCATGTTGTGAAAATCTTTGAAATCATTGCAAAACTGGAAAGATGATTGAATATATTGATATTTTGGAGAAATACTACATAATGTAGTTCTAGCTTATGCCCAAGAAACTTGGAATAAAGAAACAAGTTAAATTTCATTGACAGGTGGAGGCTTTTCACATTGAGCCAAACATTTGAAAAATAGAAAGTGCTGCCAACAGTCTTTCCTAAGTTTAAGTGAAGTTTGCAAAGGTGTTAGCCTACACCATCAGTAGCAAGAATAAGGGACAATTCTGAAACAACCATAAAGTACATACATTACTTGGTCATGAAAAAGATGTATGTGTCTGTAACTAAATTGTCAATTTTTTTTTCAGATAATTCAAAAGATGCTGATTCCTTATCAGATGAAGCTACCCACAATAGCAATCAAAATAACAGCAATTGTTCCTCTCCTTCTCGAATGTCAGATTCTGTTTCCTTAAATACTGAGAGCAGCCAAGATATTTCTCTCTGTTCTCCAGACAAAGAAACACATGCTGCTGTTTTACCCAAGATCAGGTTTGTATGATACTATATACCACTGAGCAAATGTATAACTGAAAAATGTTACTTAATCTTTCATATTGTGTGTCCATTCCTTTAGTTTATACTTCGTGAAATAATTTAATAATTGTAAAACAAGGCTGAAAAATTGAGTAGTTACCTAAAAAAGAAAACAAACCAAAACCCAAACCAATAAATTTCAGAGGCTGATTTATTTTAGCATAGAAGACATTATTTGTTTTAATAATTTGGTGTAGCAACGTTGTATTTAGAGTTTGTTATCCCTGCAAAATAGTTCAGCACAACATTTTAAAAGCTCTGGTTTTGTTTACACAATTTTGATAATTAGTTTGACTGCTTACATTAACTTGTAAATACTTCCAGAAACTAAAAGAATGGGCTCAAAAAGAATGAGCTCCCAGGTTACTAACTCCTTGTTAGAAGGTGCCATTTAAAAAAAATTGCTAATAGGTGAAAGATCTTTTCCTCGAAATTGTCATGGAATTTACAAGTATTTGATTAAAAAAAGGAGCTATTGTCACTTGGAATTTTTTTACACTTTCAAACTATCTTTAATAATTTCTATTTACTTTAAACAAACTTCTATTACCACATTGACCCAACTGTGGCCTCTGTGTAATACATTTCTGTAAGACAGCAGATCATGCATCTGGTTGTATGTTGTTTTTTGTCTTTTTGTGTGCACAGTATGGCCAATGGTGCGTGTTAATAATTTGTTCTTTAAAATAATTCTTAAATGAATGCTGGTTCATTTCAGAAGTTCTTTTAAGAGCCATTTTTATTTGCAGGCGAGAAGATGAAAACTTGAATAATCTTTTGCAAAATGGAAGTGAATCGAATGTTACAATGGAAGAAAATGTGCAAGAGAAGGTTACTAATTTGCCTGCATATGAACTGACCATTGAAGAAAGGTTTGGCCTGATGGGAAAAGGCGTTGATCTAAGCTCTCCTGCAGAAGAGTCACACAAATTAGACCAAATAAACATGAATATTAATAAACTAGTTAGTGAAGAAGCAGCGCCAGTCCCCGTAGAAAGATTACAAACACAGGAAATAGTTTCAGCAAAGGGCTTGTTGAATAACAACACAAAAGAAAAAAGTGAGCACTTGGAAAATGGAAATAAATATCCAATAAATAAAGTAAACGGACATCCTGAGGAAACAGTGCAGTCGTCTAGTAAAGACAAACTGATGAGAAGCACTACAGATGATAGTGATTCTGCTGAGCTGTCTGCTTCTAGGAGCACTGAAGATTTGTCCCCACAGAGAAGTGGTCCTGTGATGAAATCTCACAGCATCACCAGTATGGACACTGGTGGTCTGAAAATCTATGATATCATCAATGAGAATAGATCTCAACAGCCAAACTCGGTGGTAAAATCAGCACCTGAGAGTGCAGATGGAAAAAACATAGTCCGGAGTAAATCTGCTACCCTTCTGTATGACCAGCCTTTGCAGGTTTTCCCTGAGTCGTCGTCATCATCATCTGATTTAGGATCTTCTGTGAAAACTGTGTTGAAGTTTGACTCAAACCACAACCCTGAAGGTGTTAACATAGTGAGAGGATCAGTGATGAGTGGTGCACAGATGTTCTGCACTCCCCAGTACAATATTCAGTATAGCAGCAGTGCAACAGCAAAAGACACCTTATGGCCCCAGAAACAAAACAGCCAAGCAGAACAAGGAAGTTTACCTCCCTCATGTCTGTTTAGGTCTGAGAGTACAGAAGCTCCCAGCTATGTAAAGCATTCTGCCAATATGAATTTCTCCAATCATAACAATGTCCGAGCCAGTGCTGTATATAACACTCATCAGCGGATGGCTGGGAGACATGCAGATATGTGGGCTGTCCCACCAAATGATAGACTGCTCCCAGGAGCAACCAGGCACACGCTTCAAAGGCAGAGTAGTGTGTCTTCTGCAGCCTCTGTAAATGTTGGGGATACTGGACCTTCAAGACGAACCCAGGTTCCTGAAGGGGATTATTTAACATACAGAGATCTGCATTCAGTGGGAAGAGCTCCACCAGTAATGTCTGGGCAACAGAGACCTCTTTCTGCTAGGACATACAGCATGGATGGTCCAAATGTGCCCCGACCACAGAGTGCTCGGCCGTCAGTGAATGAAATACCAGAAAGAACTATGTCAGTTAGTGACTTCAATTACTCGCGGACTAGCCCTTCAAAGAGATCAAACCCAAGAGTTAACTCTGAACACTCCTTATTAGACCCTCCAGGAAAAAGTAAAGTCCCTCATGACTGGAGGGAACAGGTGCTGAGACATATTGAGGCAAAAAAACTAGAAAAGGTAAAAATAATAATTTTTAAACTTCTATACCTTTCTGTTTTCTGAATATGGAATAAGATGAATACTGTGCATTTTGAATTGCTTTTAATTATCAGGGAAAATGTACTTCTGATAAACACACTTGCAATGAATAATTGAGGAAGCCACATAATGGAATATAAATGAACTTTTCTCCCTGTTGTTTTTACGTCATACTTGCCAGCTACTTTAGAGTACATTGAGTGTATCATACTGACCTACTGAATTGCAAGGACAGCTTTTTCAGGCCAGGAAGTTTTTATTGTACCATTGTATTCATGTTCTACTAAAATATTCCCTTATACTTCTTGGTCTTTCTGTTCAGTCTTTTTAGCCCCCATTTCTTTCCTTTAAAAACAAGGAAAATAAAATTGGTAAAATCTATTTGGAGATACAGGTCTACAGCTTCAGTTGCTGAAAAATTCAAAAGCCATAATTGTCATGCATTTGCCTCTAAGCCAGTTGTCTTTTGAAGTTGGGTAGCTGACAGATCATTGAATTTATTGCTGTAAGATGAGAACACTTAAAAATCTTGTTCATTTCAGAAAATCAGAGGAGGTTTTGATAGAATTAGAGATGATGAACAGGATTGTTTATGTACTGTAAATGTCATCAGGAATCTGAGCTGATTTGTAGAGCTGAACAATTATACTTCCTCAAAGAATTTTAGTAGAGACTGGCAGAGTCTAGCTATGCTGTCCAGCTAAACCAGTTCAAAATAGCATCACTAAATAATAGTACAATGTCATCAATCTAATCATGTTTCCTTGGAGGGGAAGTGTTTAGAGCAGCCAAAATGCATGTTGATTATGCTATCTAGATAGATTTTCTGTTTTAATTTCTTTTGGAAGAATATAGTTTGGCTTATGATTATTTTGCTACATAGTTCACTCTCTGTAATATCTAAAGGAATTTATATGGAAATGGTTGGGAAAGTTACTTTTAACTGTTTTTCTTTAGAAATCCAAGTATTTGGAAGGATTGGTTTGATTCTGTTCTAAGTTAAGTAGCTTTTAATGATAGAAGGGGATGGGGTTTGTTTTGTCAGGAAGCCTATACAACAGCTGCACTTGTTCTTCTGATCCAGCTTGAATCACAACATAATATATTTTAAGGCTTTCACAGTACTGTGCTGTGTAGCATGGGGATCTTCTGTCCCACAGAGAGGTCACAATCCTTAACATGTTCCAACCCTAATAGAAGGTGGATTCTCTGGTCTTCCGTTCTGCTGGATATGTGTATCAAACCTTACATGAGATGGCAAAGGAGCAGAAACCCCCAGCAATCCCTGAATGCAAAGCGATACAAAACTTTAGTGGATTGCTAGTGCAGTTTGTCCATATCCCATGCTAGTGTCATCCACATTTGACGTGTAAGGAACAGTGTTTAATACACAAGTGATGTCTGTTCTGGTACTTCTGCAGTACTTAACTGAAGCGAAATTAATTGCCTGACCTGATTCTCTTTATATTTGCCCATACTTTCTATTATGCTTTATAAGTAAGCCTTCATTTTTATTTCCTCATAAAAGGATATGGAGTCTTAGCTTTGCTGCAATATACATGTATTATGTGTGTGTTCTAGCCTCAGAGCATTTAAAAATAGCTTTTACTTATCAATCTCAGACTTACTTATGAGTTTAAATGTGAATGTGCATAGAATTGTACTTGATACTCTCTGGGATATGACTAACTAAGAAAAAGCTAAAGTGGAAAATGCAGATATGATCCTATATGGCAGCTGGCAAATATGATAATGTGCAAATTATAGACATGTACTGAGTAATTCTTCATTCTTTTAGAATAATGGTTTCAAGATTTCTCTCTAATTAAAAAATAGCTGGACTGGGCAGGGTAGAGGAGTTTAGCTGTGAACCAGACTTCAGAAATGTTTTTAAATCTGAAAGTAATTTCAGTTAATGACAGAACTCATTCAAAGAACAAGTAAAATTACAGAGCTCGTTTAAGAACATTTGTTGCTTTGACAAAGCTTTCATGGATTTAAAATGTTATTTATTTTTTTCAAAAGCATAAGACACAGCAGTGACAGAAACAGGTATACAAATTAAGCGTTATGATGAATATTTAATGGTATTGCTTTTGCTGTGACTCTTCTGAGTCTGTTACTGAAATTATTCCTGTTAATTACAAATACCCTGTACTTAACTAAGAGAGAGGGTATAATGGCTTTTGCAGGATTGGTTTTGTTGTGAGTTTTGGTTCATTGTTTTTTGCTGGGGATTTTTTTTGTTTGTTGTTTTGAAGGGGTGGTGTTTATTTTGTTGGAGTGTTTTTGCTGTTGGTTTGGGGTTGTTTTGCTAAACTCCTCAAGTACCTGTTTATTTTGGGTTTATAGAATTTAATAACCAGAGGGAGAAAGAGAAGGAGGAGGGTGGACAATGTCTGTTGGACAAACTGAAGAAGCTAGTTCCTGGTAACTAACCTTTCCTACCTGATTGAGTTGGGAGGAAAAAAACAACACCCAACTTTTAAAGAGTTTCATTTACACGAGGAGAGATCCAAAGTAGCTTTCAGTCCAGCAAAAATTCTTAACAATGGATTCCAGACAAGTGACGAGCATTTATAATGACTTTGACAAGCTGTAAGGGGTTACACACCTGTCAACTGAAGGAAGATGAGGAAAGTTTATGAGACCATTTTTAAACAGAAATTTTGTATATATTCAGGAGAAACAATTTACTTGCCTGATGCAAAGCAGGTTTTGTTCTGGATTAGAGAAAATAGATTATTTAGAGGTCAAGGTGGATATATATATGTAAGCTGTAGGGAAGCACATGGTCAGTTCTGCCCCGTGGCCAACAGGGGCAGGGCACAGGTGGCTTTCCAAGGGCAGTAATATTTTTCAGCATTCACGCATTTCAGTGGGACCTGCCAATTCTACTACCTGGTGTGTTGCAGTAGTCTCCTGTAGTAATTTTGTTGAGTTTGTATTTAAGAATTTAAACTAAAAATAGTCTGTGTGAAAAGCATGAGCATCCCACTGATATTATTGTGTGGTAGAGGAGTTCCTCCTCCAGAAAGTGCAACAATAAATACCTGCAACAGTTACCTGCAAATATCTGTTACATTTCAATGTGCTGCACAGGAAGAAATAGTTACGGGACCTCACTCTGTCCTTTCCTTAAATGTGTATATTTTCTTCTTTTGCTGTGGATCTCGTGGAGGGTTCATCAGGCGCATGTTTGTTTTCAATTATAGTTTCACCAGGAATCAAGTAATTTTATTTTTAAATCTGTTTTACCTACTGTTTATCGAAAATGGCAGAGCATTCAGGGAAGAGGTCATAAAGTTTGATTCCTGCTTTTCACTTGAAAATTGGAAACTGGTGGCTTTATTCTCAAAGTTGGCAGTATGTTAAAGGAAAAAAGGTAGAAGTGTTTCAGTGCAGGTGTTTTGTTGTTGGTATAAAATTGCAGTTTTAATCAAAGCTTGCAAGTCCTGTGAGTCGTTCTTGAGTTAATATTTTTGGCCTCAGATTTTCTCCAAATTAAGCTTGCTTTGGTGGTTCTGTGCACGCACACAATTTGTTGCTAAAGTAATTGTAACAACAGAGCTTGAAGAGTATGTTGACACTGGGGAATTACAGGAATGCAATCCATTCAGCAGCTGTTAGTTGTAAATGTTTATTTGGGCCTGTTTGGTTTTTTGTCCCATTTTGAACGGACTGCTGAACCATAGAAGTGTTATAATGGTATTTTGTAGTGTTCACACGTCAGTACAAAAGGCTTGAAACATTTATTTTAGGCAATTCAAGTGTTCCAGAATACCTTCAGCAAACTTTTACTGAAAAAGTGTATCATAGGTATGTCAAGGTGGGAATGAAAAGTGAGAGGGTTTCTAGATACATAATACAGCTTCAAAGGATAACTCTTCTCCACCTTTAGCTGGCAATTAATTCCAAGTACTAATAAATAAATAAATAGGCTAATTCAGCTTAGAAGTTATGGCTGTAAGTGGGGTGTACAGCCTTGCTCTCTGCAGGGATTTGAATTTTATTTGTTCCTGTTCCATACCAAACTTTCATGGATTGTAGTGACAGATGACAAACTCCATCATGTCTTAAAATAATGACAGTATTATTCAGTAGAAATTGACCTAGGTAAATTCCACTGTTTATTGTCTTGCTTACCTAAGCAAGTGTGTTAAGGCACTTAAATTGCCAGAAGACACCCTTTTGAACTCTGAAATTTTCCTCTTGCAAGCTGCAAGATAGGAAATGTTCTGACTTCCAGAAAGTCAGAAGACATTTAAGTATACCCAAAATAATGCTACGAGCTGGCTGCATCTAAAATGGTTCCATTAAAGGCTGATTTTGACTACAAATTGTGATTTGATATGCTGATCCTTTTTATTTTTTTTGCTTTGTGTATGGCCATTTTTTTGCTAGATGTATTGTATGTCTTAAGAAATTTAGGCCGAAATGAAAGAGAAGTTTACAATGACGTTGGTGATGATTGCATCTCTGATTGTGAATAATGCAGAATTCTAAGCAATAAGAGCTTCATTGAAAATCAATATCTATTGTGAAGCTCTTAATTGTGAAAGCAAAGAGTTACTAAAGCTGAATGGAAGTTAATTGGTGCCATCTTTCTAAGTCTACAATTAACCTTTTTTAGGTGGTAACAATCAGAGATCAAAGAACCTAAATGATGCTACACTTCTCACAATAATCACCAAGCTATCTACAGACTTTTTTCTGCCCACAAACTGAACTGAAACAGGCAGGACTTTGAAAACCAAGTAGAATTTTCCAGCTGTTGTTCACTTAGGTACAGGCAGGTTCACTCCAAACATACTTTGTTTACTTCCTCATCCATTCCAAGCTCAAACTGCAAAGCTTAAGACAAACTATTTAGGTAATAAAAGATTAGCTACTATGTGAAGAATTGAGCAGGTTGCACCTCCCAGGTGTGTTCTTCTCTGTTGAATAACTGATTTCTAGTAAACTTAGCTTTTGTAAAAATGCAGTGGAATATGGTATGTATGTTGATTAATGTGTATTGCTTTAGAATAACCAAAATGGCATTTCTCAAGCCTTAAATACTTGAATTACCATTCTGCAGGCTGTTAATGCCCTAAGACACTTGAGTAAATTAGGTGGAGATTGGAGTTGATACTTATAATTAAATCATATTTAATCTGAAGTTCAGATCGTATGTTTATTCCATTTTTTAAAAATTATTATTAAATTGGAATAAAAATCAGGGGATTTAGTGGCATTGGCATATTCAGATTTCTGAAAATGTCTTCTCTCGTGCACCAATCTTCAGAAATATCACTAAGCAATATAAAAGCTTCATAGAGAAGCAAAATTAAGAGGAGTGTTGTTCACCTACTAGGTGCTACAGTTTAGCATCATTCATTAGATAAAAATACTTCCCAGATTTGCCATTAGGATTCTCTTCCTGTCTTTAACAGTTTCTTACAACTCCATGTAATTTTTAAGAGTTTGAATTTAAAGGAAACAACAATTGCAGTATTGATATGCTGTGCTCAGTGTTGAGAAGGAGAAAAATGATGTTTTCAGAACTTCTCGTGTCTTGTCTACCTCAGTTGCAGAATCGTTTTTTCTACTTACGAAAAAGACATAACTGAGAAAGGAGATTTTATGAACCATTGACTACAGCTACTCTCAGGCCATATAATCATCTTGAAGCTCACTAAACTGAGTTAATTGAAATCTTAATTCATGATGGACAAGTTTGTAACTCCACAAATTTTAGGAATATTTTGACTTCTAGACTTACAGATAGTGCAAGTCTAGATTTAAACTGCCACTACTTACAGATGGTCTCTTTGCATCCAAGAAGACTGTCTTAGGATGTTCATAGTTAAGTGTTGGTACTGGATTTAGGGATGTTCATAATAAGGTGGTTTGCTAGAGACACTTTCAGAAGGCAACCTCCTAGTCTCACCATGTAGTCCTTCTATTTTTGTCTGTCTTGCCACTTATATCTCTCCTACAAGAGGGAGAGGTAAAGGACCCTCTGAGAGGAGCCTCCTGTACTCCTGATTCGAGGAGTTGCCTGTACAAGGAGAAGAAAGCTACCTGCCTAATTATAGAGGCTATTTTGAGAAGAGGTTTAAGATGGTGTTCTAGGGCACTAAGAAGCGAAGGGAAACTTAGGGCTTGGCAGTTTCATCTGAGTGTTTAGCTTGAAACTTAGACAAGCAGTAATGAATGTTTAGTAAAGAGGGAGTTGAATGCTGAATATAGTCTTTCCCTCACAAGATGAAGAACGCCTCTGGAGACTTGAGTGGAAGCTTTAAATCCACTGACCACAGAACACTGTAGGTGGCCTCCTATGCTGTCAAGTTGACAGGTTATCCAAGAGCCTTGGCCCAGAAAAGCTTAGTGTTGTCAGTAAATACTATTTTCCAAAGGAAGTTCCAATGACTGCTACCAGAGCATCTGGGGAGTATGAATATGCAGAGGGATATGAGTTTGATTATTAAACTAGTTTTAATTTCACAACACAGAATTGGTGTGAAAGAGTAAATGTCTGCTCAAGGGCTAGTGACTGTTTCCAAAATCAAATTGCTGTATGTAGTCAACAGAAAAGCATCAAAATATTTTAAGAGTTACGGCAGTGTCTTAGGTATGTTGAACTTTTTTGTTGATTTTTTTTGTTTTTTTTTTTAAACTGGAAAAACTAGACATAAAAGAAAAAAACAAACCAAACACAGTACAGTAAGACACAAACCAAACAAACTAAACTAAAACAAATCCACAAAACTGTTGCATTTGCTGGATCGTGATCTTTACTTTGATCACATTTTTTCATGGGTCTTTCCTTTTGAAGATAGGCTTATTTCATTTGTTGGGTAGCACGTGGAGGATTTTCATTCTGTTCCTTTATGGAGTCTTTGTTTTTTTTTTTTTTGGTGTTACAACTACAAAAGTCTATGGTTGCAAGACTGTCTACTGTGTTCTTTCTATAGTCTTTCTTTCTGTATTCTTTCTTTGCCAATATTGCAGAGGTCTAGTTTGCAAGGTGATGACACTCAAAACCAAAGCTCATGTTATCTGATTATAGTGGCACAGAGTTTCTTTCAAGCCTCTTTCTTTAAAAGAGGCTCATTCAGATTCTTGAGCAAAGTGTTACTTGCCTTGCAAGTGTTGACCGCATAGCAAGAAAATCTGGTCAAACAATCAAATCTCTCTGTAAATTGTTATTTGTACTTCACCAGTAATGTGGGGGAGGAAGAGGTGGGGTGTGAAACACAAAATAATAACTGGAATTAGATGGTTTTGTACAGGTGTTCATCTTGACTGTCAGCTTGTCTTCCTACAACATATTTGATATCTTGCAAATTTAATGAAACCTAGGAATTCTGATAAGCTGTGCACCTTTGTTTTTCCACACACATGAACATTTGAACAACTTTATTTACATGTAATTCTGCATGCTAACTCCTGATTTCATGCTGATTTACAGTAAATAAAGGTAAATAGAGGTCACTGAGTTGTGTTTGACACATTACAGTGGCACTGTTCTTGCATGGTTTTTATCTTGCATGACAATGGAATAAATTTGTATTAGTCTATGTATAACTGTCTTGTGGTTTATGCATGCTGCACTAATCTCTGTGTTAAATCTGTCCCTTCTTTATTCAGAGCATGCTGTCTAGGTCCTTTAATTCCAATTATGCTGCAGTTAGCAGCTTTCACTATGGCAGCTCTAGGGATCTGCATGGCAGCCAGGGTAGTGTTGCCTTGAGTGTTGCAGACGGAAGAGGTTCTGGTGTGCACGTTGTTCGAGTGAGTACCTACAGGACACTATTCCAATATATAGAGGGGGAAAGAACAGAATATGTGAGGTGTCCTTAAACTGATAGTTTTGTAAACTTGTCCTTATGTATAAGTTTACATATGGACAGTGCTTTCAATAGAAAGGATTTAATTTATATTTTGGAATATTTTAGTAGACATTACATCTAATTCTTTGGCTTCACTTTTTATGCTTGAGTTTACTGAAAGGCTTTTTTCAATTTAATGCCATAAATTAGAATTTTTAAGTTCACTTTTATAGATGGTTGAACATATGTAAAACTGTCTGGTTTCATTTTATATATGTGAACATCCTAAATTTAACCTAGGTTGATGAAGATTTGAACAAAATGTTGCTATGCTTTTTCCTCCCCCAAGCAAATTCAGATGATGTAAACTGTACTGTAAGACACTGTAGGCATTCAAGAAATGTGAGGAAATGTGTAAAAAAAAAATTAGGAAATTTACTTGTTAACTCTGAGCATCGTGAGTGATATTATTTATGTTAGCCATAGTGAACAGGATAAAGGCAACAGAAGATTTCTTTTAACAATAGAATCATTGAGGAGGCAATCATTAGCACTTGCTGATTTTTCATATGAGTTTATTGGTGATCAGACACCTCTGCAGATGCTCTTTTTGTTTTAATATCCATCAGTATTTTCAGATGGGGTGTCTACTAGTAGATTTTCTAATATCAACAGTGTACTAGTTAATGAACAATAAAGCCTTTAAAATGTTCTGTTTGGAGCTTCTTAGGAGAATTTTTCTGTTGCAATTATATCAAGACTGTCATCTTTACTGCCGTTTTATTTTTAAAGCATCCCCAGGCTTCTACTCCAGGAGATCAATGCCAGGATGAAGTCTTCATTTCAGGACAACAGAATTACTCATCTGCAACACTTAGTCTCAAAGATGTTCCTCCAGACAGCATGAAGAAAGTAGCTGTGCAGGTAATTACTTACATGAGGCCATAGATGGGATATATTTCTGATTATTTGCCAGGATATATGTTTGTATTGGTAGTAGAAACTTATGTTGGGGTAGCAGTTGTAACTGGGACTTCTTGGTGGTGTAAATGAAATAGCATCCTATTTTTGGAAGACAAAATAGTTAACTACATGAAGGAGGGTGGTACTCACTGTTTTTCATCAGTGACTTTGAAAGAAGACATTTGCAGCCAAAGATGTAACTGCAAGTGGAAATTAGAATATGGCAAATGATTTCAAGAAAGCAATCTAAAGCGTGATTAAACCTTGTAAAAAACAAACATCTGTTGGGATAAAATTGTGGTGGTAACCTAGAATTTGTAGGAGAGGTTCTGTATTCATCTCTAAGGACCATCTATACAGGCAAGCCTTACTACCATGAAACTAAGTGGGTATTTGTAAATTACTACAATGCAGGGATGCTCTTTGCTAATTTGAGCTGCATTTTAACAGACATTGGGTATAGGTAATTTGCATAACTAGTGATACGTGTTGCCTATGTAAACTCTTCCTCCTGGCTATACAACAAAAAATGGTTTCTCCTGTTAACTTTAGGTTTTAAGAAATGACAGTAGAAAATAATGTAAACTGAATACCTTCAATCTATAAATAAGCTAAAAAATTACCTGCACACCCATTGCCATTTCTCAGAATTGCTTTGACAAGCCTATCTTAACAGAATAGACTCTGATACATGTCCATTCGTATTGCACGCTTAAATGTTGAACTTCACAAACTTCAGTCATTTGTAATATTGAGAGAGTACTTTGCTATCTGCTGTGTCATTTGACTGGTGGGATATTGGTGGCAGACATAAAAAAAAAAATGCATAGCTCAGGCCTGTAGCACTTTGGGAATGTGGGAATCATACAGACAAGTGACTGACTGCTGTATCTGGGTAACAGCACAAGGCATATGGGTGAGGAAGGAAAAGCCTGCCCTACCCATCATAATGCTCAGCTGAACAGTAACTGAGTCTTCAGTAAGACTGTCGTCTCCAGCATCGTTCCAGGTGACATGCTTTTAGTGCACTCTGTGTCTTGGCAGTTATATAGCTTCTGCTGTTTTCTGTCATTATACCTATCAAATCAGTGACAGATGTGTTAACAGAAGAGTTATATCTATTGGAAATACTACTACAAAGGTGTATGTGAATTAGCTCAGGAAGTTTTCATGTCAAGCGGTCACCTAAAGATGCTTGGAGAGTGTACAGTTCCTGCCAGCTCTCTGTGGGAGATTTCTATTTTGTGTGTGATGTGCTGGGAATGATTACAAAATGTGAATTTTATGGAATAGATATGCAAACTCTAATATCAATCAAGTGTCAATCGTATCGGTTGCACTGCTAGAAAATAATGATTGGAGATAACTCAGTGACACGAGTGCTCAAAGCAAGGACTGTCTGTTCTGGTCTGTGATTAGTGCTCAAAGTTCTTACTTTTCACGTTTGTTCTCAGTAGGTCAGAGCTTGTGACTATGAAGACAGTTAAGTAAAAATACACATGATTGAGAAGAGTAGCTTCAGTAATGTTCCTTAAAATTAAAAGCAGACAGGTATGAGAAATACTGAAATAATAAGGGAAGACTGGAGGATTGATGCTTAGAAACTGTATGACATTGAGTATTCATGTTTTATTCAGATACCTTTGACAAATGGACAAATGTGCCAGCCTCAGAGACCTCAGGCAAACTACAGCCAAGTCCACCATCTCCCTCCTCAATCGTCAGTAGCAAGACATCCGTCTAGAGAGCAACTAATTGATTATCTGATGTTGAAAGTTGCGCACCAACCTCCTTATACCCAGTCCCAGTGTTCACCCAGACAAAGCCATGAGCTGGCAAAGCAAGAGGTGAGAATAAAGTCTAACTTCATGATATGGCATCTGTCTGTCAGTGGTAGTGAATTGTTGTATCATTTTCATTTATTATCATATTCCTCTTCAGGTGGTGACTGAAATTGTATAGGAAGTTGCACCTATTTTCCAAGTTAGAAATTTATTCCTCAACCACATTAATGGATTATAAACTCATTATTTATCTAGTAACTGAAAAAAACACACAGTGGCAAAACAACTTAGAGTACTTTGGATCTATTCATTGCTATCCAGAATGGTTTAAAAACCTAGAATTGTAGAAATATGCATCCATAAAACAGGAGCTAGGATAAAATAGTGTGAGCATCGGATGCATGCTTGGTAATTAATCAGGTTTGTTTGTGATATGCAGATGTGGGTAAGAAATTGTTAGACTATTTAATGTCTCTTTCATTGTGGCAATATTTTTCTGCTTGTGGACACAGGATGCTTCCTCTCTTTCAGGATTTTGAAGAAATGCCAAGAACTACATTTTCATTCTGTGCTAGAGTGAAGATGTCTGCTTCTTGTGTAAAATTCAATTTTCTAGTCAACTATTTTAAGAGGATAGTTTCTAAAAGAAAGGGGAGATAGTGTTGGTTGCTCAAAGAGAAGGTAGGAACAAGGTTTGTTTTTTAAATTTCAGCTGGAGGTAGCACAGAAATAGGAGGTACAGGTTCTTTGATAGGAACATAGATTGTTATATTTGCTGAAGGCATTGAATGCATCTACATGTGTCAAAATATGTCTGAATTTAAATTCCAAGTGAACTATGATTATAATGATGTGATACTGGAGTAAAACTTAGGTACAATGGTACATGATGCTGTTCTATTGCAAGTTTGTTATGAATAATATTTAGAGATGCTTTCTTGAAACATAAGTGTGTTTGTGTATGGCTGTTTTGTAGGGTTTTTTAAATTACTATTTTTAAAGCTTTTGTTCACCTTCATTGTTTAATAATGCCAGCAGGAGCAGGGAGGTCATTCTGCCCCTGTGCTCTGCACTGGTTAGACCACACCTCGAGTACTGTG
>WAAF01000691.1:0-38006 GCA_013400475.1 Tricholaema leucomelas | reverse complement strand
TTCAAGGCAAGATTGGACGTGGCACTTGGTGCCATAGTCTAGCCTTGAGCTCTGTGGTGAAGGGTTGGACTTGATAGTCTGTGAGGTCTCTTCCAGCCCTGATGATACTATGATAATTTCATTACATTAGCTTTGAATGCAGATTTTTCATCCAATTAATCTAAACTTGGTTCTAACTACTTAGATTCGAGTGAGAATTGACAAGGATCCAGAACTTGGATTTAGTATCTCAGGAGGAGTTGGTGGTAGAGGGAATCCATTCAAACCTGAAGATGATGTGAGTATTTTATACTAATACACCTTAAAATAATTCTGCTTAATAATGTTTCTAGTGTTTACCAAAGGTATGTGGGGGAAGTATATGTATTCCCCAAACCACTAAACTCCAGGGCTAAGAGGGAGAAAATTTGGAATACATGATACAGAAAATCAAAGTGATAGGTGACCACAGTGGCCACACGACATTACAGTTCCAAGTGTAAGTCAACATACTTAAGGCAATGAATTACGGAATTTACAGTTAGGAAACCTCTGAAAAAAGAACATGATTTAGCCTACCACCTTCTTTCTGAAGGATGATAATTCATCCTGACATAGGTATCTGCCAAATTAAATAAAGGAAGATCAGAGTTTGCCCTTCAGCTCCTTTAAAGACAGTTCTCCTGGACTTAACTTAATGACTGGAAGGCAGTCATTGAAGGCAATAGACCTGCAGAATAGTACTGCCTTCTCTTCTACTTAGGATGGAAAACTGAAAATCTAGTTTGAATTACATGTTTCATGCTACTATACTATTTACAAAATAAACAGTTAAAAACATTTTCCATCTTTTCTTTTTCAAGGGTATATTTGTAACCAGAGTGCAACCAGATGGACCAGCATCAAAGCTGTTGCAGCCCGGGGATAAAATAATTCAGGTACTGTGATCACCTAATTAACTAGCCTGAGCAATATACCAGTTCATTTGTGGTTTGCACCTTTTCTAACAGCAGAATACTTAATTTTTAGGTAGATTACTAGTAGTTTTTTCAGATGCATTCTTATCTTCTGGCATAAAGCTTTTAATTTTCTTCTATCTACGATTAGGATAGGTGATACAGACTGGAGCTTGAATCAGTTGGATCATGTTTCACATCCTCATTTTTTATTTTCATACCTGTGAAGACAGAAAAGCAGGCTTAATGTTGTCTTTCAGGGTGGAAAGTGAGCATTTCACTAGGCTTTTTGTCATTCAGTTATTCAAGTTGTGGTCATTCACATGCACTGTTCTAAATAATGTGTTACTTGAACACTGGTCTCTCATAACCTCAACAGCTGCTTCTTGCTTGTGCATCCCCCTCCATCCTGTGATTCCCACCAGTCTTTGCACCCTCTCCCCCAGCTGACAGGCTGGACATCTGCAAGTGCTGGCAGAAAATGCCTCTGAACTGGCTGATACCTGGCTGGTCACGGCATGTACCTCTTGGCTGCCCTATCTGCTGCAGGCAAGACAAGCAGGTTGCTTCAAGAACAGATTCCTCTCTGCTGCCACTTTGCATTTCTTTTTCCACAGGAAGTCAGTACCATTCAGATGTCTTCTTTAATGGATCTGTTTGAGCTTGTCTTATGAGCTCATAAGATATTTGAGGCAGAGCCAGGGAAACGAACAAGCCTTACCTTCTTAGTTAATTGGGCTAACAGGACATTTGAGGCACTGCAGAGCTTGTAATAGTAGTTAATTGTTCACCACGTTACTGGTTTGAAAATGTTGATAGTCTCAACTCTGTTTCATTTCAGTTTTCTAAAAGCAAACAAATTGAAACCCAAATGAACAAATAACACACATACACCCCTCCAAAAAAAACAAACTAAACCACACCCCCATACCTACCCATATCTCAATTAGACCACAGCATTCTGTGAACAGCCAAACTGGAAACTCAGCCTAGTCCTTTGAATGGGAGGTAAAGCCAAAAAGCACACAAGAAAACTAAACTGAGATGAGATTGTTCTGACTAAAATATGGCTTGGTTTTGAGCATGATATTCTTCTTTGTCCTCATTGGGGCAAGAAAGGTCCACATTTTTTTTGCCAATTTAGGCACATTTAAGCAATGGGAGTAACCTTCCAGTGCACCGTACAGGAACAAGAAGCATGATAAACCTTTAAAAATACTCATAGTGTATGCATGATGTATTTATAGAGTGGAAAATGTGTGAAAGGTGACTTTTTTTTTTTTCATAGTTTATGCCTGTCCTTATGGAATTTTACTTGTCTGTGTGAAATTTTTAATGAAGTTACCTTTCATCATGTTAGCACTGCTTGGGTTTTGCTTTTTCTTTGTTAGACATAATGCATGTCTAATAAAAACATTCTACATGACCCGGCGACTAGAAAATTGCATGTAAATGTTACGGTACTTTTGCATATTAGGTTAAGCCTAGAACATTCTGTGGAGATGATGATTTTGAAGGGTTATTTCCACTTTTGCTCTCTGAACAGTCTGTACATAAATCTTCCTCTCTAGCCCTAGACAGGTTTAAAAACTACTGCCTGTACCACAAATCTGTACAGTTGGTAGCAACAGCAAGAGCTTGGTGATGGCATAAGGAAGTTCAACTGCAATATGGCATAGCTGAGGTGCAGAGCACATAACCAGTTCTCTGTCACCATGTAAGAGCAGTAGAGCAGGAGGAAAGGTGGGCTAGAAGCAGTAACAGTTTAAAAAATGTTCGCAGTCTGTCATTCTGCACTTAGGCCTGCCCATGTTTGCCAAGCCATACCTGTCCCAAGAGTGCCAATGTTGTTTTAAGTTGTTAGAGAATTAAAGCTGGGGGTGGCTTCAGGAGGTCTCACACCCTAAGATGACTCCCAGCCCCGTTAATTTTTGTTGAAGGCTTCTAACTGTTTTAATGTATCACAAATGCCTTTCCTGATATCCTAATAATTAAGCTGGGATATAATGTTTGTACTTCATTTGGTTGTGGGTTTTTTTGCGTGGCTATGTTAATACTGATGAATTAGGTGTCTGCTGTGAATGGTTTGAATGTCAGTTTTGTCTTGTAATTATCCATAATAAGTTCAGGGGCATAATTCTTCCAGGGCTAACACAGAGGTATGTGTTAGCTGGCATCAGCAGTGTCATCTGCAAATCTGCAGTGGTTTATTGTCTGCATTTGCTTTAGAATTCGGTTATTTAAACCCTCAAAACTTAAATATGAACGACCATGAAATACAAGGCATGTGTCACTAACATGGCATATCAGGTTATCATTTTCAATTCTAAATATTTCTTTTTAGGCTAATGGCTACAGCTTCGTCAATATTGATCATGGACAAGCAGTGTCTTTGCTAAAGACTTTTCAGAATGCAGTGGAACTCATCATTGTACGAGAAGTTTCTTCATAAATACTGTGTATTAGGGGAAAAAGCCAGCAGGATTCGTTGAAGGACTTCTGGGAAATGGAATATTTTGCTATTTTTATATGTGAAAGGAACTTGAAAAGAATTATGATCAAAATTTGTACAGGAAATACTGAACTTGTGGTTAAAGGGGAAAAAAAAAACACTGTATAGAACATACAGGAAATCACTTCAGAAATGCATATGGTGAATAAACTTGTTTTTAAGCATTATAGCAATTTAAGGATCACTCCTCCAAGAACAAACCTGTGTTGGTTTTTTGTACAGATGGTAGGTTTATTTTTGGATAATTCATACACATTACTAAACTTTGTGCAAGGCTTTATGAAGCCTGGGTTGTAGCGAACGGGCAGATGGCAGGGCTGTCTGTCCTGTAGCCCTTTATTGCCTTTATTTTTATTCACCAGATATTAATGTGTTATGCTGAAACCACTTCTGTAGATATGGACGGGAAATATGAAATGTTGGCTCTGCTATGTGCACATTGTATAGATGAATGGGTAGATGGAAGGTGGTGCTGGCTGGACAGAATAAAGGTTAGGTGAAACAACTGTCTGGAGTTGGGAAAGAAGAAAAAGTGTTTAGTTTTGCAGCGTACGTCTACCAATAGAAAATGCAATAAAAGCTTACAGTGTTTTTTAGGAAGACTATAACTACAAATGTGTAACATTCTACAGGATTTATTCTTAATGGAGTCAGTGAATACTCATTTGCCACACGTGATTCATGTTAGGTTGGGTTTTCTTGAGTACTTAATTTTTTTCAACTGTACTGTGGAAACGTGCCCAGAGCTTTTTCTCTGCTGTGGAAATCCCCAGTTTTGTGCTAATGGTGATACTTTAATTTTTATAAAATCTACTCCGTTTTAACCTTACAGATTTTAGAAATGAAACTGAAATGGCCAGTTTTTAAGGTTGTTGCCTGTACTATCTATTTAAACACACACAAAGTAAATGATACAGGAAGCATTACGAAAGACATCTCAGTTTTGTTGTGTGTTTGGCCTTCACATTGCCTTGTCAATCAAAGGAAACCATACGCATGGAGCTAGGTAACCAAAGCAAGTTTGTAAAACTTCTAACGGTGGTGAATTGCTGTGGTGAGGTGAAAAAGCAAAGGGAGGGTGTACTTACAACCCACCAGTTCTTAATTATGTTTCTTAAAGGGCTGTTCCTACAGGTAACATTAAATGTGAACTAGACACTTCAGAGTCATTAAAGGGTTTCTAACTATATTAATGTAATAATGATTTACCACAGGCTGCCTTTGTTCCTTATTACTGTGTAAAATATTCAATTCTGCTCCTATTAATTTTGTTTACCAGAAACGTTAACATTTTTTTTTCTCTTTCTTCTTTGTAATTGAATAGAGACTGCATAATCTGCAGTGATAATTAATACACGGTTGTTATGGACCAGGGAAAAGTGCCATAGAAGACCAATAACTGTTTTTAATTAGGGCTAATGATTAGCCTGTCATTGGAGCAATATTCAGCTATTGTAGTTCATTTTTTAATTACATAAAAGTTGGTAGTTTGAGACAGGTATAAGTTGGTTTTGTTTTTTTTTTTTTAACCCATGTGTACAAGAGTAAATGGTTTTAATAAAGCTAGTGACAACATCATCCTCCTTCAGTTTTGGTCCAGTGAGATGGAAGAGAGAGGAATTACACAATGCTAGTGGTAATAAACAGGCAGTACTTCCTAAATAAGTGAACTTCAGTACTATTGCACTTCCTTCAAAGATGTTATCTATTGCTTATTGTACTGTGTATACTTCTAATAATTTTAATGGAAACCCTTTAACAACTCTTTATATATTTTAATTTTTTTAGTTGATTTTCAGTGATATTTACATAGAAAATGATTTTTTTTGATATATTAGCAGAAACATGGTTGTATTTTGATAAATTTCACTTATTCCTGTGTGCTGTTAATCTTCCAAGAAACGAATGAGAAACATAGCTATATAATGGCAGGCTTCAGCATTCCCCTTCTAAGATGTGTTTTGCTGTAGTTTAGTTTCCTTTTTTTTTTTTAATCAACTGAAAATGCAAAATATTTGCATCATATGTTTGTTACTGTTGATCATTTTACTTTTACCACACATTGCCTTTTAAAGGGAATGCGTTACAGACAAGCCCTAAATTACCTTGGTCTTCTACATAACCTCTATCTCTGAGAAGGGAAAAAACTCCCCACAAGCAGAACTGATTCTTTACTGATCTTGGACTGACTTTGTATGCATTTTGCAGTATGTTTAAATATATCCTCGAGGAATTACTGTATTATATTTTGCTTTAATGGTAACAGATGTTTTTAATGTTGTCGTGTCACTTAATTTTCAGATTTATGTTTCACAGGAAAATGCTACCAAAAAACTGTTTGGCTGTGGTAGAACTGCAGAAGTGGAGGTTTGTAGCAAAAAGTTTAGTATTTCTTGTGGAAATAGTTGGCCAAAGCTTGTCTTCAGTAACGTAGCAAATTAACTATCTAATAATGTGTTATGCTAATTTTACTCAGTAAATGTTGGAGTTTCAAGGGGATCAAAATGTGTTTATTCCTTCAGTATCTTTGTAAAGGTAAACACATGGCAAACTACATGATTTTGTAGCAAGTGGAAGACATTAATGTCAGAGGAGAGATAATACTGGCACTTTTCATTTTGAATGCATCTTAAACTACGTGTTGAATAAAACAAAATTCAGCAGCAGCCTGTGTTAGTCATCATGGCAGTAGTTGATGCTGTTAATTCTGTTTTTAATAGTTCATTAAAGAATCAGTTCACCTGATGTAATGAAAAGATGAAGTCTCCCACGTATTTATTATGTAAATATTTTTTAGTTTCTTTCGGGACTGGAGTTAAAAAAGTGTATATACTTGAAGACATTCTATGAACACAAAGATAGCAATAAGCAACACACAGAATCAAACCTTTACGATTATTTTGGTTTTGTTTAGAAATAATCCCTTGTGAACAGCTACAAAATGTTTTTATTGATCAGCATTTATTCAACATTCCAAATTTTTGTATATAATTAGACTGTTTCTGAGGTAACACACGGAGAATAGATAATAAACTAATGCTCTTTAAAGCTGTGTGTGATTGATTTATTTAAGTTCCAGAAAATTCTCCATAACACTGTTTTGTTCTTCCCTTGCTTCTGCAGACCTTAGTTACTCTATCTTTGTGTTTCTAACTCCGCCTGTCTCGGTGCCCAGGTGCTCTAGGTGACTTCATTGCAAGACTGGATAATTTGTCATACTTCTGTTAATAGCCCGCTCTTGCAATGCAATCATCTAGGGCAGCAAGTAGCTTTCTCCCCTAAAGATAGGGGTGCTCTTTATCTGACACAAACGCTTGAGTAGTTTCAATAGCAGAGAGGGGTGACTAAGGTAAGGACCTGGGGTTAGAACTAAGAGTGTCTGGAGAGTGCTCTGATCAGATGTACAAGAGTAATGTGATAAAGAAAGTGAAGAGCTAGGTATGGTATTTTATAGGAGAGGTGAATGCAGATTTGCATCCAGTTTTATTGGAAACTACATTACAAGGTTTTAAGACAAACTGTTCAGTCTTTTTTCCACTGCTCTTGTTCATGATATATTTTGTCATGAACAAGGGTACTGTTACGTTATGTTTTCCCTAGGGTATATATTGGAAAAAAAAAACAGAAAGATTCAACAACAGCAGAAACACTTTTCTCAAAATCTCCCTTTATTCAGCTTTTACTACTTCTTTTGATAGAGCAGATTTTAGGAAACTTGTTTCAAGTTGCAGTAGCAAATAATTCTACTCTTCTGACATAAGGACTTACCTTTCCCAGACGTCCACTTGAGTAAGCAGGTTGAAAACATTTTTGAGTGCCTGGGCATAAACCACTTGTTTCAAGTGGTCTCAAAGAACTATTAGCGTTATCTTTATAGCTTTCACTTAGACACATTGCATCTGCCCTCTGAAAAATGAATGTTGGAACATGTTGCAATCAGAACAAGTATACTTCCTGAAATAAAATTTTCCACTAGGAAACTAGAAGTGATTTAGAAGATTATAGTTTTAGGTCAGAGGCTTTCTCATAAATGGCTAATACTGCATCTGAAAAACTTAACCCTTAGATACAGGTTGTGTTTTTTTTTCTTTGGAACAAACTGTGAGTCTAGGAACCCATCCTGTAAGATGAGAGGGAAAAAAACAACCACCAAAGACAATTTATTATCGCAATAACTGATCTAGTTTAGATAGCTCAGTTTTTGTAACTTCAGTCTTTACTCCTTTATTGCTTTTTAAGTCTGGACCTAAATTTCCTTGCTCATGAATCATTTTTCTCCAAGAACTGCTCTACTTGTGTCAGGACTCTATCAAATGATGGGAAATCCATGGGAAAATCTTAGATCACACAAGGGCTCTGTCTTTGGCATTTTCAGGGGCTTTTTGGTACTTTTAAAAACTCTTTGAAAAAGGATAAGCCTGAAAACTTCTACACTGCCTTCAATGCAAGATGAAAAAACAACTCCATCTTTAAAGGATTGGCTAATGTCAAATGAAGGTCAAGTTCTGCCTTATAATGCTTCTATCAGCTTGCATATCTGCAAGGCACTTACTGCTAGGCTTGGGAATCCACTGTTTTAATTAACCTTCCTATTCATACTCAACAACTATGCAATAAATTACATTAATTAATTTTGCATGACCTCACTACACCTGATTCTTCTTACAATCATGAAGACTGAAGAAAACTACTCATGACTGTTGGCAGGGAGAGGAAGCTTTTATAATTCATAGATTCATAGAATGGTTTGGGCAACCTGTTCCAGTGTCTGACCACTCTTACTGTAAAGAATTTCTTCCTACTACCTAGTCAAATCTGCCATTCTCAAGCTTCAATGCGTTCCCTCTCATCCTATCATTACAGGCCCTTGTAAAAAGTCCCTCTCTGTCTTTCTTGTAAACTCCTTTCAGGTACTGAAGGGCCTCTATAAGGTCTCCCTGAAGTTTTCTCCTCAAGGCTGAACAGTGCCAACTCTTGCAGCCTGTCCCCATAGAGGAGATGCTTCAGCCCTGTGGTCATCTTTGTGACTCTCTTCTAGACCTGCTACAGCAGTTCAGTGTCTATCTTATGCTGAGGGCACTAGAACTGGATGCAGTACTCCCAGGTGGGGGTCTCACCAGAGTAGAGGGGGAAATTTGCCTCTCTCAACCTGCTAGTCATGATTTTCTTGATGCAGCCCAGGATGCAGTTGGCCTTCTGGGCTGAAAGCTCACAGTTCTGGATCCTGTTGATTTTTTGGTCAGCTGATATCCCCAAGTCCTTCTCTTGGAGACAGCTCTTGAGCCTCTCCTTGCCCAGCCTATATTTGTGCTTGGGATTGCCCTGAACAACATGTAAGACTTTACATTTGGCTTTGTTGAACTTTCTGAGGTTGACTTGGGCCCACCTCTCAATTCTGTCCAAGTCTCTCTGCTTTGGCATTCCTTCCCTCCAGTGTGTCAGCTTGCTCTCATGCAAACTTGCTGAAGGTGTACTCAGTCCCACTGTCCATGTCATTGACCAAGATGTTAAACAACACTGGTCCTAGTCCAACCCCTGAGGGAGGCCACTTGTCATGATAATGACTTACGAAAAAGTCCACTGCAAACTGATAATTTTCACATCACATTTCAAGTCATGTTTGCGTCTTTGTAGTTTAAGAAGGTAAGTTTTCAACAGCTATCCATGCTATTATTTCAGTAGCTGGCCCTTTAGGTTACCCTGGGCAAGTGCACGTGGTTTTTGCACAAACATGAGTTTCAATAGACTTGACACACTTTAAGCAGTGATGTCCAGAGATGGTAGGATTACTTACGTGAATCTTAAGAGTTACTACATGCCCACCATCACTTACTGCAGTAGATTCCGTCTTTCCAGGCAGATACTCAAAGAGGGTTCCATGGCGATAGGAACTAAATGTGTGTTGCTGACCTGGCTCTGCACATAGTTGTGCGTGTTCAGTAGCAGTCTCCTCCTCCTCCTTAAACCCTTTCCCCTCGTAAGAGGACCAAGGAGAAGAGCACTTGAGAAACCCCTGCCCCCGATTTTTCCTCTGAAGACTAGGTGATAGAACTTCTCATGGTTGCCTCTGGAGATATTGCTGGTGCCCTCAGAATGACATAGGTTCACAGAGGGTTAGGCAAGCTTTGGCAGTGGTCACACTATGGATAAGATCCCAGTGTCTGTCAGTCTAGGAGCCCTAGGTCATTTAGTGACACTGGCAAAATTAATGTTTGCCTCTTTCTCAGTGCCTCAGTAAGAACTTCCACTAAAAGGGGTTCAGAAAGTTAAAATACAGATAAAATCAATTTATTCAGATTTCAGGATTCAACAGGCTTGAGATTGCCAGTGCTAAACATGCTAACTACTAGTGACTGAGCTGCAGTTAATAAATCCAGGGTAACAGAGATGATGCCAGTCTTTGCAATAGTGCTCATTTAAAAGAAAGGCCAGCAGCCAGGAAGGCATCCCTATCTTGGGTGGAGGAAAAGAGCCATCCCCATCTCTGCTATATCTTCAGTCTTTTGCCCCAGGGAGAGATATTCTTCTCATGGTTTTTTATATCCTAAACACAGCTATCTTTGCCTTCTGTGTGATGTTCAACATGCTTTGGGTGTGGAGTTGATTAACATTCTTAAATATGTTTTACACATACTCCATTTGGCTCATTGCTACACTAAAGGATGTAAATTTTAACGCTAATTTTGTAGTTAATTATTTGCTTGGGCACTATGGACTTCCAAATCTGGTTTGAAGCTGTGTGTTTGTGTTGCTTTAGCTTTGCCTCACTTGTTTTTGGCTGAAGTGGAGCTCCCTGTTCAGACTCCTCATCAGCCACTTGGCAGGCCAGCTTCAGAGGTCTCCATTCCCATAAAGGTCTTGCCCATAGAGACCTCTTAGTTGTAAGCATCAGCCTTTCTGCTGAAGCACACTAAATTAACCCATATTCCTGTCAGATGGTAAGCTAGGCAGTTATGCCACATGCACTTTCTCTGCAAGATCCTGGATCTGGTTTCTCAGCAGGCAGCAAACTTCTCTATCCGTTGGGTTGTGTCAGGCCAGCAGATGAGTGCCTCTGTGCTCTACAGCTGGTCAGTGCCCGCTACATCACCCGATGCTTTCTCCAGGTGGTCTGGCATGGCATGGGGGTCAATCTGTCTGGATGCTTTGCTTAAAAACATCAATTCTTCTTCGGCTTTGTGGGTAGTGAGCCTCAGGTGGAGCAGGAGCCTTATACATGATGTCAGAAGGTGCCAGCTTCGAGCCATTGCTTTCCACTGATGTTCCACTTGTGATGGAAGAAGCCCAGATCTGCATTGTGGCAGAGTTCCAAGGCCCATAAAGCTGTAGGATCTCTGAGGAGATTGTTTATCTCTCTAACACTTCACATCCTGTTGAATTCCTTAACTCCCCTACTTAGTGCTCCAACAGCAGTGCCTCTCCTGCATGAAAGGTCCAGCTGAGGAGTCCCCAGGCACACCCTTCTGATCCACCTAACAGGTCTCACCTACAGGCCTCTCCCTAGCACCAGATAGAAGGGCAGGAGTGTGACTCTCCCAAAATAGAGGCAGCTGCAACAAAGATTTCAGGCACCCTGCATCGAGGGCTGCTGACCATGCTACCAGAAGCTTTACCATGCCCAGAGCCCTGTGGATCCCTTGCCTCATGCCTGGCGGCAGCAGCAAATACCCTCCAATTTGTCAAAGGGTTCCTAAGAGTCGCCCTCTTCTACTACTTTCTAAGAGCCTTGTTTCAAGTATGGCATCACTCCCTTTTGTAGTCCAGTCCCTCTGTCCCAGTCTCTGATTTCCAACTCCCTACTTTCTTGTGTTTGTTTTTCCTGATACTGTCTTTTCAAAAATGTGACTTGTATTTTCATACTACAATTTGAAATGCTGCTTTGTACTAAGAACACAGAGAAAAAGAAGCAGCTATTTGACCTAAAGGAAGAGAAAACATGAAGTAAGCATTACAACCTATGTATTTTAGTCTACGTCACAAATAATCTGCACAAAGCATTTCAGAAGTAGTTTGCAATTATCCACCTTAAGGGAAAAATCTATTCAGTGGTTATAGATCGATGTGGAAGTTACGGATAGATGCGGAAGATGTATAGAATCACAGAATGGTAGGTGTTGCACTCTACACTAGCCATTGTTGGACTTGACAAGGTTGACCTCAGCCCGGCTCCCTAGGCTGTCCAGGTCACACTGAATGGTGGCACAGCATTCTGGTGTGTCAGCCACTCCCCCCCTCCCAGTTTTGCATCATCAGCAAACTTGGTAAGAGTACTCTGTTCCTTCATCCAGGGTGTTGCTGAACAAGACTGGACCCTGTACTAACCCCTGAAGAACATCATTACTCTCCAGTCAGACCCTGCACTATTCATCACACTCCTCCATGTTCTGTCAGTCAGCCAGTTCTTAATCCACTGTCCACTCATCTAGCCTACACTTCCTAATCTTACCTATCAGGATGTTATGGGATACAGTGTCAGAAATCTTGCTTAAGTAAAGGTAGACAACATCCACTTCTCTCCATCTACCCAGCTGGTCACATCATCAGAATGCTATTGGATTCAATTAATGTAATGTCTGAGTGGGAATATTTGGGCCACTCCCATTTATCTGGATATGCAATTAAAAATGTACAGTTGCGATAAGAACAAGCGTCCTGTGATACAGCTGGAGAGCTTCCCAAGATGGCTCAGAACAGTTGCCCAAGAAAGGTCATACTGCCCAAGTGACATAGCTTCTCTGCATGGCCTGAACTTTTGACCCTTGGGAATTAAATTTCTGATTACAGTGGTCTGTCGTATCTATTTTTGCAGTTGCTCTTTACAGTGAGGGTGGTAAGTCACTGGAACAGGTTGCCCAGGGACGTTGTGGATGCTTCCTCCCTGGAGGTGTTTAAAGCCAGGCTGGATGAGGCCTTGAGCAGCCTGCTCTAGTGGGAGGTGTCCCTGCCTATGGCAGGGGGTTGGAGCTGGATGATCCTTGAGGTCCCTTCCAACCTAAACCATTCTATGATTCTATGCTTAACATAGAGGGGAATACGGCTTTGCATACATTTCATGAGGCAAGTCTGGACACTGTGAATTGCTCAACTCTTTGTGTTTCAACATTGTTCGAATAAATGAAAAAACTCTGCCAGATTTTTTTTTTTTTTTTAAATTTGGTTTGGTTTGGTTTGTTTTTTTTTCACTCTGGTTTGTCAGATGTGAAAATACTGATTTGGATAACTCCTCAAGGACCATCTCCTCATAGAGAAAATGGTAGCAGATGAACCAGATGCTCTACAGAGAAATTTGCATTCACTTGCCACTGGCGGTGAATTGTGAAGAAAACGTTGGGTGGGAAAAAAGCAAACAACAAACCAATAAAAAGAGGGGAAAGTTTTCTACTGAATTGTGAGTATGAGGTGGCAAAACACTTGGTTTCAGACTATTGTAGAAGGCTCCTAACATTTTAGCACACTTGACTGATTTTTATCTGGAAGAATTTCCACTCCGAATAATCAACAACTGTCTTTGAATATGGGAAAGGTATTCTTGGTGAGAATGTTTCTGCCACAAGTGCTTCAGTTGAAAGCTCTGGCTCCACTACTGAGAAAGTGAAGTTTATTAACAACAAATATTGAAATACATATTAACAGCTGGTTAGCTGACATAATCCTAAATCCTGGGGAAATCGAAATAATAAGGTAAAGTGGTTTAGTTTACTGTGACCAAAAAAAGTGACTGATGAGATTGGAACTGATGCATGCAACAGATAGGAACAATGCTGAAAAATCCCTCAAAGAGATAAAACATCCCAATTTTTTTTTCCTGATTTTAGTTTAAAATGCTATTAAAATACACTCAGCTATTTGAATAATGGAAACAACGCTGTAGTAAGTGACGTGGGATGATTTTTCACATGTAATTATTCCATTCTAGTACTGCCCCTGATGTGTTTATATTTCAAGATATCAAAACATCTTAAGAAACAGAAAAATNTTCAGCCAGCAGCCTCAGCTCCCCAGCAGGCAAAGAGCTGAGAGCACAGCCCAGAGCGAAGTGACTTTATCTAATGTTTTGCTTTTCCTTTCTACACATCTCAGCAAGACTGTGAGAGCGAAGTAGACAACACCGTTGTTTTCATTTCTCAGCCTATGGTCTAATTCTTCTCATGATAACATTCTAGCTAGGCTCAAACTAGCACAATAATTCATTGTTAGTACTTAATGAATTCAATTTATTTAATGCCTATTTATAAATAAAATATTTATGTTTATTTGTACAGACTTATATCCTAGTACTCTAGTGTTTGGGTACTGTCTAGGAACTGTAATTAGCCCCATGGAATCCAGAGATATAATATTTTTGTGAGTAAATACTCAAAAGCCTCTTTAACAAAGCCTACTGCAAAACTCCATAAGAAATTCTCTAATTGCAAGTGCCTTCTGTCTTAAACAGAAAGGAGCTTCCTGAGTCCGTGTAGTGGCCACGCAGAATGTTGATGGCAAGAACTTCTCTTCCAGTTCAGTTGGGTTCAATGTTGTATTATTGGTAGTTATTTCTTAAGTTTTCTAGAGCCAGTTATTTCTTTAGATAATGTTTTCATGGCTGTTGCAGAGAACCTAATTATTATTAAAAATTTCTGAGTGGGTAATGAGAATCCTAAATATAAAAATTAAGAAACAATACTAATTTTAAAAAAATCCTACCTTCCTTCCATTAATTCTCCTTCATTACAGTGTTGTCTAGAAAACAGATACCGGATTTCATGAAGAAATGCTTCTCTGAAATAGTAACTGGATACAGAATCCATTCTCCTATCTCTCCCTTACCTGCTTTGGTGCATTTTAGTATGGAAGTGGTAGAAATAATCTTCCTTTATTAGTAGGCACTTGGAGATTCAGAAATAAAAATACTATTTCAATACTATTTGCTGTCAGTTAGTTTCTTTGTCTTATGTTGGAGTAAACTGAAAAATGATTGAAAGCTGAGAAAAGCTGCTCTATCATTCACTGAAACAATTTTATGAGGGGAAGGGGAACTTCATCACAAAATACACACATATAGCTGCTAACACAACTCTTATAACTGCTGTGTTAAATACAACTATTGTAATTTTTCATGTGGTTGCCACCAAACAGATGAAGATGCAGAGATTTCAGAGCTGTTTCAGTTTACCATTGCTAGTTTATAGAAATGACTGCCATCCAGAGGCAGGAAGTTTAAAAGGGTTTCAGGTGCTTACGCTGACTGTGTAGAATTCATAGTGCATCAGGAAGTGTGTCCAGCAGGTTCTTCACCCCTTCTACTCTGCCCTAGTGAGACCACACCTGTAATACTGTGTCAAATTTTGGGCTCCCCAGTTCAAAAGAGACAGAGACCTGCTGGAAAGAGTCCAGTAGAGAGTCATGAGGATAACTGGGGGACTTCAGCATCTACTCTATAAAGAGAGACTGAAAAACCTGGGGCTGTTTAATCTGAAGAAGAGTGAGAGGAGATCTCATCCATGTGTACAAATACCTGAGGGGTGGGTGTCAAATGGATGGGGACAATATTTTTTCACTGGCCAGCAGGAATAAGACAAGGAGCAATGGTTACACATGGGAACACAGAAGGTTTCACCTCAACATGAGGAGAAACTTTACAGTGAGGGTGACAGAGCAATGGAACAGGCTGCCCAGAGAGGTTGTGGAGTCTCTTTCTCTGGAGACATTAAAAACCCACATGGATACATTCCTGTGCAGGCTTCCCTAGGTGATCCTGCTTTGGCAGGGAGGTTGGACTCAATGATCTCTGGAGGTCACTTCCAACTGCTAGGGTTCTGTAATTCTATTCATGTTAACACAGGTAGTATTTCAAAATTTCTACATCCCAATTCATCTGAGAAAAACAACCTCTACTAGATAAATTTTAAGCTAGAAAAATAATTTCAGCAATACAATGCTGGCCTCCTACTTTGTGGGGAAAAAAAAAAACAAAACAAACAAACAAAAAAAAAACAAACAAAAAAACAAAACAGGCTTTTTAAATGTATTTTATATAATTTTTGAGATGAGAGATGTGGTGAGATTAAGTATGAGTTCAGAGTTAAAAGTTTGCTTCCTGTTAGATGTTTTCCTCTACTGTGGAACAATACCCTTAAAACCAAAACAAAACCAACCAACTAAACCAGAAGAAATTATACTAAGGCATATATAAAAAAAGAGAGCAGCTACCCAATAAACTTGAATCGTACAACGATGGAAGGAGGGCGAAAAAAATGTCTAGCATTTGAAAAGACCCACAGATTTGTCAGAGCTTAGGATGAAGCCAGGCATTTGAGGATTATGCCCCTTGATTAATTCACAAATGAAAGAATATTTATGTTGTAAAATATATACTTGTTTCTTGTGTCCATGCACACTTCTGTTTCTGTGTGCTGTATCACTCAGCCACACGCAACACTGGAATCTTGAGTGTACAATAAGGCAAATGGTGTAAAGTTACTGTGTATGGCAATGAACTCGTGCAGCAAAAGCTATACAAATATATTAGCTTTTACTGGTATTCTAGTATTGCTTGTGAAGGAGATTAAGATGAAAAAAACCCTTCATTTTTGTTTGGAGCCCTTCACCAGACTGATGCATGTCTGTTTTGATCCCTCTTCCATGCTGGACAGTAAATTTAAACATGTAAATCCATCACCATAAATAAATAAATAAAACATAGTATATACTGAACACAGTTTGAGTGCTTTAACTAGCACCTAACCAAAGGTGCTAGCTACATAAAATGACGACATTACCTTGGCAACAGTCAATCAAACTTCTGTCAAAGTCTCTATAAGATGTCAAAATCTCCCTAAATTCAAACTGCATTATGCAGTGACTATTTCAATGTTTGGACATTATTTTTTCCTAGAGACTGCTAATTTTTTTTTTTTTTTTAATTTTTAGTTCAGTGTACTATTGCAGAATTATGAAAGCCTCAGTTAAAACCAAAACCAAACAAAAGAAAACCAAAACAAACAAACAAAAAGAACAAAGAGTCTGTTGTTTAGCATGTTAATGTGAGTTGATGTGGTAACAACCGACACCGAAACACAGAGTCATTTGACAAGCAAACTCAGCTGAGAAAAGCCCACTGAGAGGAGTATCAGTCACATGGCCATCCTGCCACCAGAGAAGCAGTTCGTCCCAGAACAATGTACCTATTGGTCTTTCTTCTTTGTAAGTCAGGTGAGTAACAGGTGTTACACCACACAATGAAAAACTGGTGACTCAGAAACACGAGAAGCAGGAAAAGCAGTTTGACATAAATTCATAGAAGAGTTTGGGCTGGAAAGGACCTCCAAAGGTCATCTAGCTCAACCCCCTTGCATAGAGCAGGGGCATCCTCCACCAGATCAGACTGCTCAGAGCCTTGTTGAGCCTGACCTTGAGTATCTCCAAGAATAGGGTCTCAACTACCTCCCTGGGCAACCTGTTCCAGTGTTCCACCACCCTCATCATCAAGTCCAAATTAAATCCACTCTTGTCTAACTTAAAGCCACTGAGCCTTGTCCTAGCACTATAGGCCTTTGTAGAGAGTCCCTTTTAGCTTTCCTGTAGGCCACCTTCAGGTCCTGGAAAAGTTGCTGTTAGATCTCCCTCACCCTGTCTTCTCAGGAGAGGTGTTCCAGCCCCGTGATTATCTCCATGGCCCTCCTCTGAATCTGCTCCATTAGGTTCATGTCCTCTCTATGTTGAGGGCTCCAGAGCTGTATGCAGTACTCCAGGTGAGGGATTACCAGAGCAGAGTGAAATGGCAGAATCAACTCTCTCAAATTGCTAGCTATACTTCTTCTGATGCAGCCCAGGATGTGATTTGCCTTCTGGGCTGCAAGCACACACTGTCTGCTCAAGTCCCAAGTTGTGGCAGATACACATGCCTAACAGTATCTGCTTTTGTTGACAGTAAATTCACTGAGATGTATCCAGAGAAGGTTTCTCAAGCACAGTTTTTTATAGACTATCTTACAGTTGTACTTAGGTTGGTAATAATGTGCTGAGTATTTTAAGTGCTGCTTGGCCATTGCAAAGCATTGTAAACATTGTTTGCTCCTACAACTGGGAAACTGGCAGCTGGGCTGATGTTGGTTTTTATCATAGAATCAACCAGATTGGAAGAGACCTCCAAAATCAACCTATAACCCAGCCCTATCCAGACATCTAGACCATGGCACTAAGTGCCTCATCCAGTCTTTTCTTGAACACCTCCAGGGCCAGCAACTCCACTACCTCCCTGGGCAGCCCATTCCAATGGCAAATTACTCTCTCAGTCAAGAACTTCCTCCTAACATCCAGCCTATATCTCCCCCAGCACAACTTGAGACTGTGTCCCCTTGTTCTGTTGCTGGTTGCCTGGGAGACCAACCCCCACCTGGCTACAGCCTCCCTTCAGATAACTGTAGACAGCAATGAGGTCACCCCTGAGCCTCCTCTTTTTCAGGCTGAACAACCCCAGCTCTCTCAGCCTCTCCTCATAGGGTTTGTGTTCCAGGCCTTTCACAAGCTTCGTTGCCCTTCTCTGGATACATTCCAGCACCTCAACATCTCTCTTGAACTGATAATTCTTAATTGAATTCTTAACTGCATCTTATTAGAAGTCAAGCATTGTTCCTTTCTATTGTAGCACAACAGAAAAATAAATTATTCATGCTTGTTCTCCTGTTTGAATTAGTAACTTCAGTATCACTTGTTAATCACATTCCTTCAAATCCTGTTCAATGTAGTGGAACTGAGCAAAGCATTGCGGCTTCTCTCTAAAACAGCTGCTAACAAGTATAGAATCACACTACCATTTGAGTCCAACTATTACCAGTTCCACCATGTCTCTTAACACCACACTTAGATGTCTTCTAAACCTCCAGTGATGGTGGTTCAACCACTTCCCCAGGTGTGATGGTTTGGGTGTTACCTGCCTCCGCACACTTTGGAAATCACCCAGATTAGACTCAGCCGGCTTTTGAAATTGAATAAAGCTTATTATTTACAGCTTAGCACAATATACAAGCAGATATTTACTAGCTATCTTCAAACTAGCATACCAGGAAACCTATTTGAGTATTTGATAGCCCTTTCAGTGAAGAAGTTTCTTCTAATATCTAATCCAAACCTTCCCTAGTGCAACTTGAGGCCACTTTCTCTCATCCTATTTATTGTACTAAGAAGAGACTGACATCCACGTCACTACAATCTCCTGTCAAGGTACTTGTAGACAGTGAGGTCTACCTTTAGCCACCTTTTCTCCAGACTACACAACCACAGTTCCCTCAGCCACCCCTGTTAAAACATGTTCTTCAGACCCTTTACCAGCTTTGTTGCCCTTCTTTAGAGGCAACTCAATGTCTTGTAGAGAATGCCTCAAAACTAAACACAATACTTCAAGACGTGGTTCTTCACCAACTAAGAAAGACTGTAGTTATCGACAGAACCATAGAATTGTCAGGGCTGCCAGGGCTGGAAGGGGAAGAATATTGGTGAAGGGTACCTTAAGTTTCCGAAATACAGGACCTCACAGACCAGACGCACATTCTTGATTTAGGAGTAAGATGATGTGTGTAGCACCTAGCTGGGCAGCTATAATGTGTAACCATAAATGTCAAAGTTTGTATCCTGTGACAAAGAGGGAGGGTGCTGGTCCAGAAATAAAGAGAAACTGGGACCTTGAAAATAATGATGCAATTAAAAAAAGAGGAAGCCAGCTGTGAAACTGGATTGAAGGTGAAAAGTACACTGTGAGGAAGACTGCTGGCCTTCATCCCAGACCACCACCAGAGCACTGAGAGGGCAGAACCAGGGTGGAAAATAGAGAGGGCAGAACCAGGGTGGAGAATAGGACACCTATGCTAATGAGATCCAAGAACTCATTTTAGTAATCACACCTATTCTAAGAAATAACTGTAATAACCCTACCACTTATCACGGGTATGTATGGGTTTGTAATATAAATTATGGCTTGTGACAGTGTAGTGTGTGCAAGTTTGGTGGAATGATATCCCCCCCCATCACTCAATACCACAATAAGCATATCTACTTCATCACTCTTTCTGAGTTGTGGGGTTCTTCTCTCTTTTTCCATAGATGGCTCAAGGACCGTCTAGCTCCACCCCCCCTGCCATAGGCAGGGATGCCTCACACTAGGTTGTTCAGAGGCCCATCCAGCCTGGCCTTAAAAACTTCCAGGGATGGAGCTTCTTCCACCTCTCTGGGCAACCTGTTCCGGCGTCTCACAACTCTCATGGTGAAGAACTTCTTCCTGACGACCAATCTGAATCTATCTACTTTTAGTTTTTCCTCCACTCTCCTTAGTCCTATCACTACCCAACATCTTAAAATGTCCCTCACCAGCTTTCCTGCAGGCTTCTTAGGATACTAGAAGACCCCAATAAGGCCTTCTTGGAGCCTTCTCCTCTCCAGACAACTCCAACTCTCTCATTCTGTATCCACAGGACAGGTGCTCCAGCTCTCTGATTAGCCTCATGACCCTTCTCTGGACACACTCCAGCATGTCTGCAATTTTCCTGTAATAGNCCCCTGCCATAGGCAGGGATGCCTCACACTAGGTTGTTCAGAGGCCCATCCAGCCTGGCCTTAAAAACTTCCAGGGATGGAGCTTCTTCCACCTCTCTGGGCAACCTGTTCCGGCGTCTCACAACTCTCATGGTGAAGAACTTCTTCCTGACGACCAATCTGAATCTATCTACTTTTAGTTTTTCCTCCACTCTCCTTAGTCCTATCACTACCCAACATCTTAAAATGTCCCTCACCAGCTTTCCTGCAGGCTTCTTAGGATACTAGAAGACCCCAATAAGGCCTTCTTGGAGCCTTCTCCTCTCCAGACAACTCCAACTCTCTCATTCTGTATCCACAGGACAGGTGCTCCAGCTCTCTGATTAGCCTCATGACCCTTCTCTGGACACACTCCAGCATGTCTGCAATTTTCCTGTAATAGGGGCTCCAAAACTGGATGCAGTACTCAAGGTTAAGTCACTTAAGAGTGGAGCAGAGGCGAGAGAATCACCCTTCTTGATCTGCTGGCTACATTTCTCTTTATGCAGCCCAGGATACTTCATAACGATCACCCAAACACACCTAAATGTGTTTAGCCACATTTTCTCCAGTCCATTTATCTTTTAAACAAAACTTTAACTCCATGTAAAATCAATTTAGTTTGATAGTTTCCTAGTCTTCAACAAAACCATTAAGGACTTACTCCATTACAACCCGTTCCCGTTTAAACGTAGTTACACGGTTTTCAAGAGTTTATCCCCTCCCTAGGGTAATTCAACTGCCTCTTACTGAACCTGGCTACCAAAAGAGCATTTAAATGGGAAATCTCTTTCCTACGGGGCTATTTTAATTTGCCATCAGGACAAATCAATGAATGGACCAAACCCAGCCCTATTAAAGCCGTGGTGTTGCACTCAGACTCCAGGTTTAAACTGAGAACCCCTTCGCTTTGCTCAAAGAAAGAGCAGTTCTCGAGACGCTAGGGCCGCATTTAGCGCGGGGCTCAGCCACAAGGGCTCAGCCCGGCACCCTCCCCAGGCCCGACAGCGGGAGCCCGCGGGAGCCCGCTGCAGCTCAGCCGCTCATGAGCGCCCCCCGCGTCGCCGATAGTCCGCGCCCCGCTACTGCCGGCGCGTGCGCAACGCGAGGCGACGGTGAGCCCCGCGGCTCTTAACGGTCGGGCTGCGCGGGCTGCCCCGCGCTTCTTAGGCGGGGCCGAGGCGTCACGTTGATCCTCCCCTGGCAGTGGCGGCCTGGCCGCCTCCTTAGAAAGCAAAGAATTCCTCCTCCCGGCTGAGCTGGGGAGTACGGCCACCAGAGGTCGACCTGCATGCAGCGCGGGTACCCACACCCTAGAGTCTCTGCTGGCAGGCGGAGAAAGACTGCCCGCCCTTAAGCTCCTCCTGGAGGCAGTCGAGCTCGCTGCTAGAGCGTCCCCGAGCTAGGACGCTCTAGCAGGCGCGGCGCGCTCCTCTCTGTGGTCAGGTCCGCCTCTCTGGCTGTGTGCAGCACCGCCGTGAGTGGAGCGGTCGTGTAGTCTCCGCCATGATGAACAGCGGAGGGATCGGGGTGCCTTTGGGCTTCCCTTTGGGCCCCACGTCTGTCATCCAGGTCACGAACTTGTCTTCTGCAGTGACCAGTGAGCAGATGCGAACTCTCTTCGGCTTCCTGGGAGACATTGAGGAGCTGCGTCTTTATCCCCCGGAGTAAGTTGGGTCAGCGCCGGCCTCCGGAGCGATAGAGGTTTGGGAGGAGGAATAGACCTAGAGGGGCCGGTAGGGTGGAGGGAAAGGAAAAAGCAGCAGGCCCTGAGTGCCATCTTGAGTGTGGGCACCAGAGGCTCCGACACGGGGAGCCTGTCACGTGGCACCACCTCATTGTATGGCAGGAGCGGTACGAGAAAGGAGCTTCACCCGCACCTAAGATGGCGGCCACAGCCGAGGAAGGAGAGTCGTCGCGACATCTATGCGGCTGCTTTTGTTTGCCGTGGCGCGGCCAGGGTTGCGGCCTCCCGATGTCTGCACTGAGTCCGCTATTTTGTAACTCGGATTGGTTGGGAAATATTACAAAATGAATGTCGAATTAAAACACACTAATTTTTTTTTCTAGTTTGTCAGTTCATCTTTTACGAATTGATCAAAGCTCGCCAGTTTATTCAGTCAGACGTCCCTTCTAGAAAGATGGGTTTCTTACCTGCCGTGTTCCAGAAAGATTAGTTCTCTGTGGGGAAGCTTTTGTCTTGTGTGTTAAGAGCTTTCACCCTTAATGCACATGGCAGTAAGTGTTAATTTATTATTTATTCCTCTATTGTGATCCTAAGAGGCCTGTGTAAGCTGCAAGTAGTCCACCCACAGATTCAGTATTGAGGGCAGTGGCCCTGAAAAAGTTTCCGTATGGTCATCATTCCGATTTTAGCTGCTTATCAATGAGGCTTTATCGGCACTGAAAACAGTATTTAATTGAAAAACCTTTAATATTAATCATATTCTAGCGGGCCAAGCATGCTTGTTACTGCTGCCTGTTTTATTTATAGATCTTCTTACAAGGAAAGATAAAGTTTGACTCGATTGTGCAATTATGTACTGTTGTTCCTAGAAAGATTTCAACTGAAACAAGTGTAGATGCGATAGAAGAGGAAAAAGGGTTGATTTTTGTTGGGAGTTTTATAATGCAGTTATTTTACTGTTGAAGCAGGGAAACCTACTAATTATTTTTCTTACAGCTGGAAACTTTCCCAGTAGTTAAGAGAGATTAGCCTCCAGACTTCTAGACGTAAAAAATGGTTAGGCCTTGAGCTGGCTAGAGTGAAGAAGGTCAGACATAGCTGCAGAACAATGGCTAAAGCTTCGGGGAAGCTGAGGCAGTAAAGAATCATGCACTGAGAAGTTGGCCGAGACATCAAGAGGCTGTTACGTTTTTGGGAGGTCAGAAAGTGACAGCAGAGACTGAGAAGTAAAAATACTTTATCAGTTTAAATTTCTCTATGCATATGTAAATAATTTTCCGTAAACTTAAAGAATATGTATTACTGTCAGTGTATGTAAAGTATGTGGAAGCCATCTTTGGTTATTCGAACTGGGAAGGGCTACCTTTACATCCGACATACCGGTAAAGGGAATACCAGGCTTAATGCAGTTAGCTATTAGGTTTTGTTTGATCCCCGTGTCACTCTTAATTTGTATGTGATTGTCAGGTCTTAGAGACCAGTGGAGTTTCGCTTGCATTACGCTGCCTTTGTTAGCTGTATTTGTTCAGTCTTGCTTGGTGACTGGCATCACAAATTTGCACAGGAAACAGACTTGATGAGATATTTTTGTCACTTTCTTCATAAGACTTGTCTCCTAAAGACTGCTATAGGTGGCTTTCAGTGCTCAAAGACCCTGTTTATTCCACTTAGTTACTAAGTTATCTCTCCTTCCCTGTTCCATAAAAATAACTCTAACCTTGATAAGTAGTATGTTCAAAGACCCTTTAAGAATTCTGGGTTTTAATTTTGAACAAACTTTACATGAAGGATGGTCAGAAATAAAAGTGAGGGTGATTGTAAAATCCTTTCAGAAAATAAGATTGCTGTGTTGCTTGGATTCTTAATTTACTTGTTTGTAAATTGTTTTTGCTTTCACTTATATCTTACGAAAAGCAGGGTGACTGAATTGCAGGTTTCTGATTTTACCACATGAGTTCTGCTTTCTCCCTGAAGCTTAAAACTTAAATACTGTGAAGAAAAGTTCTAGATGTATTTGAAAATAGCTTGGAAAATTAGATACGGTGAAAACATCACCAAGAACAGAAAATAATGTTTATTTACAAAGCCTGCATAAGACAGTTTCTTTACGAAGAATTTTTACTGAATCAGGGCCTTCTATGTAGAAGACGGTGGCCTTTAGTGGAGCTTTACTGTCAGCTGCAGTGGTATTTTGCCACAAAGCCTTAGGAAAAAGCCTGAAGCTTTGAATACTTGAATGTGGGCCATCCTGATTTGGTTAGAGATCCGAATTCCTATGTTGGGAGTGGAGAATTTTTGTCACTGTTTAACAGGAGTTCCTTAGACTGCAGTTTGCAAAACATTCAGGGGTTACTGGTTTTCTCACATGGGAATATACAGAGGCCATTAAGGAGGCAAGAAGGAAGCCTCCTTCAAGTCTGCATGTGAAAAAGGTCTCAGGAAAATCACATTTGTGTGATGATGCTGACATCTGAATACGCAAGAGGATGAGAGGGTATAACTGCATTCCCTGCTCTGTAGAATATTCCCTAAAACTTCAGTCTGTGTATGTTGCTTTTAGCAGCCTAAAGTTTTAGTTGATAAAATGTCTCTTTCAAGAAAATAGTCATTTGGTGCCTTTCGGTTGTCTGTTTAAATAGGCTTCTGTGAGGTGATGAAGTACAGGTTTTTTTTTTTTCACAAAGAAGACTGAGACCAATTTTTTAGAGTACTTTCATTTTACATTGCAATTGAAATCTGAAGCTGGTTTGCAGTGTGTGAGAGGTCTTTTGCCTTGTGTATGTACTCCAGTATGCCAGTTGCTCATACAGTTTAGACTTGATTTTCAGTTTACTAGTATGATTACTAGTGATGTCTGTAATTGGATTTTTAGTCTTAGCTGTGCTTTCCTTTTAGATTTGCTACCTAGTTGTTTAAGAGAAGCCTTCAAAAAAAGATGAAAAAAGCCCCAAAAACTTATATATTGAAAAGGTTTTTTGAGCAACAGTCTGGTTTTTGCAGAAGGAGTTGTTTGAAAGCAAGAAGGCACAATCTGTTTCCAAACTGCTTGCTCCTGGATTGTCTGGAGTGGCTTCGGAGACTAAACACACAAGTGTTTCATTCATATTGTCATGTCCTGCAGTCACAGCCGTATAGATAATGCCCCTTTTATATGTGAGCCTTATTTATACATGGTCTGCACAGATACTTTGTAACATTTTAATAAGCTGTTAGTTTTTATTATCTCCAGCACCACCCCCCCTATGGCATCCATTAAAAGGAAAGCAGAAATGGCAGCAATGTCTGAACACTATTTAAACATTTATTTCCTTTTTTGAGTTTTCATGCTTTCCTAAAGAAACTAGATTATAGTAACCTTGAGTAAGAGATGTTTTAGTTTTTTTGCATTGGTGCTTCATAAACTTGAGGAAGAAGACCACACCTCAACTGCACCTCAAAAAAGCTGGCTTCGTATATTTTTTATCTCGATATTACCTTTCTAATTGCCAGAAGCATACTAATCAACCTGCTTCAGACTGTTATTGGTTCATTTACGCAATTAATATGCTGAAATAATGTGTCTAAAATTTCTGAGCTTTAATTTAAATACTAAAGTCTAATTCAGTAGAACAGCTTTGAGAGTACCTGCTTGGAATCGGAGGGGCTACAAGATGGATTTGGCTAAACTAAAACTACTTCTTGTACCTCCAGAAAATTGAAGTGTCAGCTGAGGGAGACTCAAGATGAAACAGTTTATGCATCTTATTTTCCATGAATTAGTTATTGCTTTGCTAGGAGACAGATGGCCTTTTCACAGGGAAATTGCTGATGTTCCAGCATTATCCTTTTGCATTATCTGTAATGATTTCAGGTGTAATTTTTGCATATAAAGAAGTAAACCCACTTGTATAAGGGTTGCAGGCTTTGACTAGGGAATACATTTTTTTTAAACTTAGTTGGTTTTGATCTAGGTTACGGTCTTCACGTGTTGTGCTGAGATATCTGTCAGCATGCTTTCTCATGGAAAAGCAGATTGAACGTTTTCTTCCATCTAGTTGAATAGTGATAAAAAGAATTTTTTTATTCCAAGACATACCACTTGAAAGAAGTCTAATGAACTGCTTTTATCTTAATAAGAATTAATGAAACTGCTTTCATGAAGACATGAGAGTAGCTATTACTATAGGCTAAAATTTGAATATCTGCTGAAAAATGACTGGGATTGTTGTTTGACTTTCTTAAGTAAGGATTATTTGCAGGGGAAAAAAAGAAAAAGTATAAATTACTTCCTTGACAAATGTTTCAAATAAATATGCTTGCTTACAGTAGTAATTTGGAATGTACAGGTCAATAGCGTTTAGAAATATTATGAAAGAAAATGAACCTTGTTCATTTCAAATTTTGGCCCATGAGCTCTCATTAAAAAGGAGGAGGTACTATGATATGCATTTTCCAGTGTTGTAGTAAGTAGGCAAATCAATAAATTTCTATACTCTTGTCTTCTGGCTAATTTCTAGGAAGTCTAAAAATCTGTTTTGATGAGGCGTAATAAATACACTTAATAATTTAATGATGTGACTGATCATAATTAATTTTTTTCTCTCTTTTATCTTGCAGCAACGCACCTCTTGCTTTTTCCTCCAAAGTATGTTATATTAAGTTTCGTGAAGCATCGAGTGTTGGTGTGGCCCAGCATCTAACTAACACGGTTTTTATTGACAGAGCTTTGATAGTTGTGCCCTGTGCAGAAGGTTGGTATTTCAGATATTCTTCTGTAATGTTGGTCTTTGTTGTGTCTGCTGATTGTTTTAAGCTTTCTATGTAAGGGTGCAGTGCTCTATTGTTACTTTTTTTTGCTGCTTTTTGGGAAAAAAAAACAACCCCACATCCAAACAACAAATCTTGAAACTATTGAAAATTGAACAAAGAGAGGTTTCATTGAAATTCATTAGAAAAAATGTTGGTTCAAAGTAGAATAATCCCATTTTCCATAGTTACTGAATATTTTGAAGGAAAAGAAGGTGAATAATTCCCTTCAGTATAGTTTGTGTTGGCAAGCCTAATTCTCACATGAAGTTCCCACTGAAGTCAATGGAGCACTGAAAAGATCAGTGGGTTTCCTGACAGTGATAACACTGCAGTTTAGATCTTAATGTGTGATGTTTTTTTCTGGTTTGGGGATTTTTTTCTTTAAGATAGTGATTCTTGTTCAGTGGTTTTTTTTTTAGACTGAATTCAGTTGTGCTTGCAGGCCTGACTGTATTTATTTGGCCATTTTAGATTCCCTTGATCAAAACCACTTAACATTTTGTTTGAGTATATATGTTTACCTAATAGTTTAATAAAAAAAATGCATTTTTTCTTTCTTGCCACTGTGGAAATTATTACTTTGTATGACATAAAAAAGCTTTCATATGTATACTGGTACTCCTTTTTGGTTTTCAATATCTTTAAAAATGTAGTGATCTGTACAAAATGCTTCCAGCGTAAAATATTTTTTAAACTCTTCATAAAGTGCTTGTTGAATACTAAATCTTCAAGTGTTCCTTTGACTGTATTTGAAGCCATACTTATACAGATGTCTTGAATAGAAAGTTGTTCATATTGTTAATAGAATATCCCTGAATATGGTTGTATGAAGCTTGACCCTGTGGTAGGCATATCATTGGAGTTAGGTGGAGCCCCATTGACTTCATTGGGATCATTGTGAAATTGAGCATCTGCCAGTACGTTTCTGGACTTCTTGCTCTTTTGGATTGGAAACGTTCCAGATGATGGAATGAACCTGACTTTGAATATAGCAGCTATTTTGTTATGAAAAATAATACAAAAAAATAATTTAACAGTAAACTCAATTGAACAACAAATATTAAGTCCAGAAATAGCTCCTATTAATATAACTGTTCTAACTGCAAGAGTTTTGGCTCAAAAAGCACTGTTGAATTCTTGAAGTTTAACGCTGGTCCCACAATGTCCTTTTTTTGACTTGTTTGCCACATCATGATCTGGATCATATGAGGCTACTGCTACTGTAATAATGTTCTGAGGTGTTCCTAGCAGACTCAGGCAAGTCTCTAAAATGTCAAAGGCTCTAAGTATTTTCACTAAAAGCTAGCTTTGACCTATAATATACTGCCTACTCATGTAGCCTTTAGAATAGGTATGTATGGCACATGTATTTGGTATTGTGAAGACTAGATTTTTAGTGACTTTTATGCTTTATTTTGGGAGCTTTTTGGGGTTTTTTTTTGTACTTAAACCCACAAAGAAGTTATTGCTGTATCCTGATGAAATTCTGTAGAGGATAGTGGGTCCACAGTCCTTACTGAAAAATTTCCCCTAAAAATGAACTACTAATTATTTTGGTTCTTAGTTTTACATTTCATTGAAAAGACTGTAACACTGATTCAGTACTGCCAGAAAGGAAAGACTGTTGTCTGATGAATAAGCAACACTTGCGGGTGTTTTTCTTATGGTGAGATCATTGCCTGACATGATGTGGCAACAGGCAGGTAAATCTTGTTTGCCTGTGCCTCTTGATGGTGGACAGTGAATGGAAGGAGAATAAAATCAAAGTTTGACAGATCTTGTTCCAGCTCCATTTGTAGCTGGCTTCCTAGGTGCTTCTGAGAACATATTACAGAAAAGTGTCGTTGTTCAATATTCTTCCAGACTCCGCAGAGGTTTATTTATAATTTGGTGAGCAAATGATTGAGTTGTGAGGTCAAATTTTTTGTTAATGTTAGAATGCTCTTTCCATGTAACTTCCTAACAGAATCACTAATTATAATTTATAAATGTGTGAATTTATATAGGTTTAACTTTCTGAGGAATTTATTGTGTGGAATAACTAAGACTTTGGAGACCACAGTGAAAGATTTTTGATTCACTGTATACCGTATGATGCATTGGTAATGAAATCAGTGGAATGTATGACTTTCAAAGTACTAATGGTTATACTCTACCGGGAGGTAAAAATACATCCTTGGCCAATGGAGCCAGTATTAAAACACCTTATGCGCCGAATTGAACACAGAGGAGAGGTAAAATGGAGCTCTGAAAACTTGACTTAAGAAGCAGAGTAAAACTGAAATTTGGAGTGTATTTTAATGATGGTAAATCAGAGGAGTATGAGGAGGGAATCCCTTCTCAATGAAAACAATTCTAGTTTTGTGACATTTAATGAACAATTTAACAACAATGTAAGTGAAGTAACATTAAGCTGTCAAAACATGACTTTCTTTTGTGTGTATATGGGTAGGTTTTTCTTTAAATGTTATACTTTGAAAACGCAAAGGTTGAAAGATAAACAAAGATGCCACCCTAATCATTCTAAATTTTATGTCCACATTATCTGGTAGATGGATTTTGACTATTAATTTGGTTTTGTATGTTTTCTCTGTGTGATATTTGTGCATTATTAGATGACTAGACTGGCCAAGGCAGACCTGTTACACTTGCCTGAGTTAGGCATTGTTTGCCATGCCACTAAACCTGCCGCCAAGTGAAACCTTCATGGGGGAAATGAGATCGAAGTCTGGCCTGCTGAAGATGGACGCCCTGTCTCTGTTTTTATTTTATTTTGCTTTCTTTCCTTTGTTTCTTTTTCTTTTATTTTGTCCCTTTTTTGTTTTGTTCTGTTAAATCTCTTTCCCTTGTACTTGTGAACTGGTACTTCAGTTCTGTAAAAATGGTGTTTTGTAAAGGGTTCATAGTGTTTCATTTTGAAGTTAACCTGAAGCTGCTTATGAATGGTGGATGGTATATATAGGATTTAGAATATGATTAATGTGCAGAGAAATTTGATTTGGAATGCATTTAATCTAAATTGAATATATAAGCACATTATGTGAGAAGATAGACAGTGAAAAATACATCAGTTTTAAAGTAAACTCCTTGAGTTTATTTTGGAAAAGGACGATCAAACCTCTTCTGGGGAAATTAAGTTTAGGAAGTAGTCATGATTTTTCATAATCTTTCTCCGCTGTTTTTCCTCTTCTCAGCGGAGTAGTTTTATTTTAGGCTGCATGATCTGTTTAAAGGAAGGCTTACTATTTAATGTGAGGAGTTTAAAATAATTCTGAAATAGAAATTTCATGAATATTGAATGTCATGAAATAATTGTTTCTTTCTGGTGAAACCTTGCTCCAGTGAGGTCCATGGCAGTAAGATTTCATCCTATTGATGTAATACTCAGGAAAAACTGTTTACCACTCATAAGTACAAATGCAGCCTGAAGTTTTGGTTGGAATATGTTGTGAGGTGCGTTGTCTTTTAACACTGTTATTTGTGGGAAGATTGAATCGGTTCTCTGTGTGTGTGTGTGTGTATGTGTATAATGCACTTTGACATACTCCAGTGTCAGTTATTTCAAGAGGAGGGCTTAAAAAAAAAGTGTCTTCTCTCATCTTGCAATCTCAGAAGCCCTGGCAGTTCATGCTGGAGTGATTGAGGAAGTTCATCCACAAATGATGTTCTTGTGAAACAGACGCCCTGAAGTGCAAGTGGTGGATCAGGTGGTGTCTGGTCCTCAGGCATTGCTGTTCCCAGCCAGCTGCATTGGGATCAATTGGTTTCACCAGGCTATACATTACAGCTAGGAAGAGCTTTACTTTATGATCTTTGTTGAGATCATGAGTTGAGGTAATTGCCAGTAGGTCTAATCTCTTTAATCATTGCTGCTAAATCCAATAAGAATCACAAATTGGATCACACAAACTATTTATAAGTGTACCTTTTCCATTGATTTTAAAGTGCAGAAAAACAACAATTCCTTTAGTTATGGTTAGAGTAGATGCGAACTGTAAGTATTTTTAAATGAAGCAAATGTATTTATTGCTGAAGTGGGTTGTGGGGAGGACGATTAACTACGTAGTTTTAGTATAGAGTAGGAAACGCTTCCTTTGAGCACCTTGAGAGGGATAAAAATACAGTCATCAGTGCTTGCTTAATGAAGGTACTTCAACTTTTTGCAAAATGGATTGTTATGGAATAGGTTCACTAGTATTCTTAAGCATGTTGGTACAAAAGAAAAAGTAGCAATCATGATGGATATTTAGGACAACTATGTATTTCCTTAAAAAACGTAGTGTCTCTAGGCAGTGCAAAGGTAATCTACATCTGTTCCCAGATTACTTTGCAAAGTGAAGAGTCAATAAATAAATGATCACAGAATCTGTAATTTACTAAACCCAAGAGCTTCTAAGAAATCTTTCTAAGTATGTGGTATAGATGTGGCATGTTTCTTGTCTGTTTCCCTCATTAGAAAATAAATGCCTTTACCTCGTTTCCATTCAGCTTTTAAATATCATGAGTTAAGAAATGAAATGGTTGAACTAAAGTGTGGTAACCCACAGGAAGGGTTTTTTTGTGGTGTATTTTTTTTTTCTTTTTGGGCTTTATTGCTTTTATAAATAAAGCAATGGAGATAAAACAAACAAACAAAAAAAGATTATTTAGCCTCACATACTAAATTTTTTTTCTGAAACTGTCTGAAGATCCAGGAAATAAATTCGCAGGTTTTCTTCTTCCTCTCAGTGGTTCATTTTCTGTACAATTGCGTAAGAAGTTTGACCTGGTCTTAAAAACTGGAGAATAGCTTTAAATATGCTGTAAATTTTCAGGGATCTGTCTACAGAGATAGTAAAATTAATTGATCTTTGTGACATGATATTTACCGGCTAGATTTTGCATCTAAATAAAATATTACATTGTCACCAAAGCGTTCTGAAAATAACGCTGTTAACGTGATGATTAGATATGCATGTCATTCATTTTTTAAACTGCTGCTATGGTGCACTTAACCAAAATTGTTCAGTTGTTTTCTTCAGAAGCACTTTAGCAAAAGAATAATTCGTGTTATTTCAGTAAGGAGGCCCACATACTTAAAGCTTAGGCTTGTTATTTGAGTACCTTTCTGAACTTCACTCGTTGTCTAGTTATGTGCCTAACTCAGTTCTTATTTAAAAGGGTAAATACCTAAATACATTTTTAAGTTTTCCTGGTTAAGTGTGTATTGAATTTGCTCTGTGTAAGTGCATGCTTAAATTAGGCGTATACTTATGTACATTACTGACCAAGGACTTAAACCAGAATACAGACACACCACTTTAGGAGCCATTTCTGACATTGAACGTACTGAAGCCACATCCATTGGTCCTGTACAATCCTGCATGAATATCCATTTAATTGCAAGGTGCTAGCTGTTCAAGATAAGGTCTGGGTCATCAGTCATTTGAAAATTTAGACATTTCTATTTTCAGAATAAGTGGTACGTAATTCTATGCTTAATTTGCATGCACAGCTGCCAGAACTGTATTTGAAAGCCTTTTAGATAGCTACATATTAGGCAGATGTGCATAACAATACCTGATACTCATGAGCTGTCAGGTAATCAGGTACACCCCTCGTTGCATGCCTGACTTCAAAAGAAATCGGTAAAGAGTGCTGAACATTGTGATAGTGACTCAGATTCATGCATGTTTTTTTAGAAGCCTTGGAAGTCATTATTGCACAGTTAATTCTTAAGTGCTAATAATTTTTCCTATTTTTCTCCCTTAGATAGCAAAATCAAGAGGTTGGTTACATGTTAAGGAGCAAAAATACCTCAAAAATTAACATAAATAAAATAAATGTAAATAGGAAGCATGTGAAAAAAAAATGGGTACTGTTATTTTATCTTTTCTATTCCACCCATGCTGCATACAAATTAAGTTTCATTTAGATTTGTTTTGTTCTTTGGTCATACTGCTTGAACCAAAGCAGTAGAAGCCACTAGCATAGTGTTTGTCAGACCTTGATTTTAGTACACTGTTTAAATAAAAGCATTAATTTAAATGAAGTACATGAGGTAATACCAAAGGGCTCGGCTGGATATCATATATACAGTTATGTCAGTAAACTTGAGTAGGTCGTAGATGGCAAGTAATTAGAGCTTCTTTCTCCAGTGTTTCAGTTCAGTGTTTTATATTTGTACCAGTTCAAATCCCTTTGCTTTTCAAATTTAGTATGTACATTTTATTGTAATAATGAGTGTGTAACTATTAAAACTTAGATTTTTGGGGTATTCATTTAGCAATCTGATTTTAACTAATGACTGAAACATGAATTTAATTCAGAGTATTTTTAGCATGACAGGGAGTATAATCTTGTTGAGATGGTAGAAAATAGATATTTAGGAAAATAGAGCTTGCTTAGTTGATCAGTTACTGTTTTCTTCAACATCAGTAAATACAAAGCTAATTTATCAAAATTTCAGATAAATTGAGGAAACCTGAATGTGAGACATTACAGATCTAATTTTTTTTCTCTTCTCAGCCTTCAGCTTCACTTGTAGTATGGTTCATGAGGAGTCACAGTAGCTCGGTAGTTTTTTTATTTTACTAATTTTTACATCCAGAGTAGGTAGCACCAAAAGGATTTTTAAAACACAGGATTTCAGTTAGCACATACTTTGGTTTTTTTGCGTCTCTCTTTTTTTATTTTTTTTTTTACTGATTTGGTTATTTGCCGTTTCTGGGGATTAAACTTTAAAAAATGTTCTTCTTTTCTGTATCTGATGTTCTGTGTGCTATTAGTGATGCAGCCAACACGAACGGTTGTCATGTGTAAAACAACTTTCGATCACCGCGAAAACATCGCCCTGGGAAAGCGTCCATGCTTGATATCGTTTGGTTCATGAACATTAAGTTTCCAGTACAGGTGACCCATAGCTCAAAGTGTTAAATAATTGTATACATTATTCAGTTTTTAAAATTATAATCCAGTAATGAGATTGCTAGTCTTTGAAGTTTTGCTCACATTTGTTTTTCCTAGTAGAGCAGGGTAAAAGGGAAAACTTAAGTTCTTATTTGTTTCTTTGTAAGGAACTGGTAGATAGATTCATTATTACTTATTACATTTTTAAATGCAAGGGTAATTATAAAATCATAGAAAGAGTAACATGTATGTAGTGTTCCAACTCTGTGTAATGCTTTAATTTGCTTCTTCAGGTAAAATCCCAGATGAAGCCAAAGCCCTTTCTCTGTTGGCTCCTGCTCCTACTATGACAAGCCTGATGCCTGGTGCAGGGTTACTTCCTATACCTACGCCAACCCCTTTGACTACAGTGAGTGAAATTCTGTTGCTGTTTGATACTTTTTTCCTCTATGCTCAGACTTTACTGTGTACAGAGAACAAGAGCCATCTCATCTGTGGATGTTGTGCTCATGTATATACTAGTTAACTCAGTGAGGTTTTATCTGTGGTGTGTCTTGAGAGTAGATATCAATATATCCATACACTACCTTTCCTGGATTTTTTGTTCAGATTTTTTTTTTTATAGAGTATAGAATTGTTTTGGTTGGAAAGGACCTCAGGGAGCACTGAATCCAACTGTCAACCTAAGACCACATTTGCCATTAAATCAGGTCCTGAAGTGCCACATCCACGCATTTCGTGAACACCTCTGGGAATGCTGACACCACTAGCTCCCTGGGCAAACCTGTTGCATTGACTCACCAGTCTTTGCTTAACAAAAGATTTCCTAATACCCAACCTAAATCTTCCCTGTCACAATTTCAGGTAGTTTTCTGGCCTTCTATCACCTGATACTAGAAAGAAGAGACCAACACCTACCATTGAGTAGTTTTGTTGCCCTTCTCTGGACACACTTCAGGAACTCAATGTCTGTCTTGTAGTGAACAGCCCAAGACTGAACACAGTATTTGAGATGTGGCCTTACCAGTTCTGAGTACAGGGACATGATCACTTCCATTCTGCTGGCTGTGCTATTCCTGATATAGGCCATGATGCTTTTGGCCCCTTTGGTCACCTGGACACACTGCTGGCACATGTCAACCAGCCACCCTTAGGTCCTTTTCAGCTGGGCAACTCACCAGCCCCTGCCTCAAGCCTGTAGCACTATGTGAGGTTGTTGTGACCCAAGTGTGGGATGGCACTTGGCCTCGTTAAACTTCATACTGACGTTGATCCAATCTATTCAGATCCCTTGATAGAGCCTTCTTGCTCTCAAGCAGATCAACACTACCACCCAATTTAGTGTCATCTGCATACTTACTGAGAGTGCACTCAATCCCTTTGTCCGCACCATTGATCAAGATATTAAAGAGAACTGTCCCCAGGCTGTGGGGAACGCCACTTGTAACTGGCTGCCAACTGGCTTTAACTCAGCTCACAACCACTCTTTGGGCCCACCCATCCAGCTAGTTTTTAACCCAACTAAACATCCACCTGTTCAAGTCATGAGCCACCAGTTTCTCTAGGAGGATGCTGTGGGAAATGGTGTCATAGGCTTTACTCTAGTACAGATAAACAACATCCATAGTGCTTCCATCATTCACTGTGTGGGTGACTTTGTCATAGGAGATCAGGTTCAATCAGGACTTGCCTTTTATGCATCTGTGCTGACTGCTCATCTCGTTGCCCTGAACATGCTGCATAATTGTAGCAGGTTCTGACCTTCCTTGGCACCAGAGTCAGACTAACAGGTCTACAGATCTCCCAAGTCCTCCTTCCTCCCGTTCTTGTAGAAGGACATCATGCTTGCTACATCCAGTCACCTGGGAGCTATTTTGAAAAATAGTGATTAAATACTCATTTTAAATATCTATGCCCATTATATCTATGTCCATTCTGTCTTCCTTCTCTAGACCTGTTACCTAGTTCAGTGGCACAGCTATGGACCTCTTAAAAATGTCTTGAAACAGTAGTTACACTGACACAGTTTTTCATAATAAAATGCTGCATCTGGGTGCTTTCAGTTGGTATCTTGCCAACTGGACTGTCAGCATAACCATGTTTTCACTGCAAAAAAACCCATAGGAGCTAGCTGCTGCTACTTATGCTTAGTTCTCTTTTGCCTCTCTAAGCTTTTCTTAATGTAATGTATGAGCGGGCAACAGCCTATTCAGGGAAAATTTCAAGTTAAAATGATTTTCTTTTTGTGTTACATAAAAAATAATTACTAGTGGCTTGTTTAGATTTTCTCATTCTTGCTAGAAAATTTGTTTGCTGAAAAGGCAATTGCATTTTGGATGGAGAAGATGAAACTGAAGGCAGAAGTTCAACAGACTAAATGACTAGTGATTTTTTTTTTTAAGTGAGGTTTTTCTATGACATTCCTCAGGAGAGGTTCAATTCCCAGTACCAAAAATGGGAACTATATTGTGCTCATTCTGTAGAAAGTTTGTAGGAAAATAACTTAGTATCCTTTACATTTCATCTGTAATTAATCTTATGTGATGTATTTGTTCAAATGGTACCTTTTCTGTCCCTTTGATGGACTTGTATCTGTATACAGATATAAATTGTCCCTGGATGCTGCAGATTCCCTTCTTCCCTTGCTGGAGAGGGACTCATCTGTTTCTCACCTATTCCTAATACTTTTGGGGGAGGTGGGGGGAGAGTATTACCAGTGCATGAAGGTATCTTACTCAATTTGATTACTGTAAGTATTAGAAATTTAAGCCTATGTGTTTTCTGATTAATACACTGCATCTCTAGCCAGAACTCTTTGATAAGATGTTAAGTGATAACACACAGAAAATCTTAACTGTAGGAAGTTATTTATGGGTAGATTTTCATTCTCTAAACTTAATGTTTAAAGTATTGCCTATACTGATTAGTTTTGTTTTTACAGACATGAACAAGACAGACAAGTATTAAGTGTTAGTATATCTGACCAGTGTTTAGTTGCAAAGCATATTCTGTTTCTGTATATTCCAGCTTGGTGTTTCACTTGGCACTTTGGGCGCTATACCAGCAGCAGCATTGGACCCTAACATCACAGCACTGGGAGAAATACCACAACCACCAATTATGGGGAATGTGGATCCATCCAAAATTGATGAAATCAGGAGAACAGTCTACGTGGGAAACCTGAATTCCCAGGTGAGGCTTCTTTTGTGTAATTGAAAGGCTAAGGGAAAATGTAGAATTATGATGTTTGAATTCTAATGTCACATGTCAAAGCATTTTTTTTTTAATCGGTGACAATGGGAATTTAAGACAAAAATTGTGTTTTTTCATTATTAGTGATATTTTAAACTTTGCAATGCTCTTGTGCTAATGAGGCCGGACCAGACTCTGGATATCAGAGAAATTACACTGTATCTGAATTCAAGGAGCATATTTACAATTTTGTGTGGTTATCAGATGTCCACCTAGGTTGTGTTAGTTGAGCAATGCCTTAGAAGTCATGAGGTTGTGGTAGTTGACCCCCACAGTACTCTGCAGTTGATAAAGTACAGTATGAAAATGAAATGCTCTGTTCTGGAGGAACTTGCAAAGTTAGCGTAAATACCTTTATGTTTCTACAGAAGGAAAGCTAGATCTGATAGAAACTGATTTTTCATCTGTTGACCAAATTTAATTGAAAAACAACTCACTTTTGACTGATGGCAGTATTTGGTGGGGCCTTTGCCTAAGTAGTTACTGGAGTGTGAAAGTATTGTTAACTGTGATTAAAATTTTAAAAAGCTAGAAGCCAGTAGAAAAGTAAATGGCAAGTCTTGTAATACTGTATTTTTTTTAATTGGTCAAATTTCAGTCAACAGCTTAGACATAAGTGTGTAAGGAAAATCTTCATCAGTTACTTGAAATGAACTGCCTAAAAAGTGCAAAATCCCATGCAAATGTGCTTTTAACCTTGATGTAGTACTTAAGAACTTGTGTAGTGTATTCTTTAGATTAATGTAAGAAAGTGTAATGTTACCTTTACAAAATCTGTAGCTCTAAGATTACCTTATATTTTGCATAAGTGGATTTTGTTATCTATCATACTTCATCATAGCTCTTCCACTCTTTCTAGACTACAACAGCAGATCAACTGCTTGAATTCTTCAAGCAAGTTGGAGAAGTCAAATTTGTGCGGATGGCAGGTGATGAGACGCAACCAACACGATTTGCTTTTGTGGAATTTGCTGACCAAAATTCTGTACCTCGAGCTCTTGCCTTTAATGGAGTTATGTTTGGAGACAGGCCACTGAAGTAAGAATTTAGTTATCCATATGGCTGTTGAATGAGAGATCTCTTTGTATTCTTACCCATTTGTGACTCATATGTGCAGGAAAAATGCTATGATGGTATTTTCAATAGACCTATTGTTAGCAAACTGGAACATTTTTATAAACTCCAAGGTTCAGCATAACTTTTTCTGAGTAGAACATGGATGATAGTGAGTGAAGTATTTAATATTTACATTTTCAGTACTATTGTGGTGGCAGGGAATTAATGTTGCTGAGTCAGGAATTATAAAAGTAGAATTATTTTCCTGAAAACTCTGTCCCCAAACTATATACAAAACTAAAACGTTTAAGAGGTGAGACTGAAGGGCAGCCTTGGCTGC
>WAAF01000688.1:0-13856 GCA_013400475.1 Tricholaema leucomelas | reverse complement strand
TGGCCTCTGCCCAACCATCCAGCCTGGCAAGATCCCTTTGCAGGACTCTCCTACCCTCCCACAGACCCACACCTGCTCCTAGCTTGCTGTCATCTGCAAAAATTCTTCCTAATTGTTCCTAACATGTCACCACAATTGAGAGTTTTGTAGTCTGGAGCCCTTCCTCCTCTTCCTGTCACATCATGCCTTTGTAAAAAGTCCCTCTCCAGCTCTCCTGTAGTCCCCTTCAAATACTGCAAGGCTGCTCAAAGGTCTTCCTGCAGACCTTAGAGCTGCAGCTATATATAAGCTATATAAGCTGCTATATTGCCTTGCTGTGCAATTCAGCTCTTCTGATTAACTACATCTTTCATGTGCCTGGAGATGAGTTTCCAGCAGAGCTTGCAGGGGCCATAAGTTCTTCAAGGCTCAGCTTTCTCCCAGGTCTGCACAGCACCAGATGCAATGAGCCCTTTGTCCCCAGGGCTGTCTCTGGCACAATGTCACCCCAGGCATTAATATACAACTGAAAAACATCCTAAGACCTTGAGCCAAACAACTAGGAAAGTTCATGGTTGAGGTTGTTCAGCATGGAGAAGAAAAGGCTCCAGGGAGCCTTAGAACAGCCTTCCAGTGCCTGAAAGGACCCTAAAAGAAAGCTGGGGAGGGTCTTTTTACAGGGCCACGTTGCTGTAGGACAAGGAGTGATGGATTTAAGCTGGGAGAGGGTAGATTTAGACTGGATATCAGGAAGAAAACTTTTTAAGTGAGGGCAGTGAAACATTGGAACACGTTGCTCAAGGACGTCGTGGATGTCCCCACCCTGCAAGGTGTTCAAGGCCAGGCTGGCCTTGAGCAACCTGGTCTAGTGGAAGGTGGCATGGGGGTTGGAACTGGATGATCTTTAAGGTCCCTTCCAACCCAAACCATTCTCTGAATCTATGATTTTATGCTTCTCTGATGGGCACTTTTTCTCCTCTGTGATGGAAAACTGCAGAGGTGCTGATCTGTAGAAGCGTTGGCAGTAAACAAGTACTGCACAGGAGAAAACAGCTCATGAGGACTGGTTTGTTATGGATTCACTTCCTCTGGGATCAGCATCTCTCTTGTCATCTCCTGCACCATGACCCTACTGTAGTGACAGGACAAAGGGATGCCAATTTTAAACTAAAAGAGGGAGCTGGGGATGGTTAGTTTGAAAAAGCAGAGGCTGAGGGGAGACCTCATTGCTGTCTACAGCTACCTGAAGGGACATGTGGAGAGGCTGCTGCTGGGCTCTTCTCACAGGTAGTTGGAGAGAGAACAAGGGGGAATGGCCTCAAGCTGAGGCTGAGGAGGTTTGGATTGGACATTAGGAAAAAGTTTTCCATGGAGAGAGTGTTCAGGGACTGGAATGAGCTGCCCAGGGAGGTGTTGGAGTCAGCCAGCCTGGATGTGTTTAAGGGTGGTTTGGATGCAGTGCTTGGGGATATGGTTTCAGGTGAATCTTGTAGAGTAGGGTTCTAGGTTGGACTTGGTGACCCTGAGGGTCTCTTCCAACCTGGATGTTTCTGTGATTCTGTGAGATTTATGTTAGCTATAAGGAAGAAATTCCTCACTGTTAAGTGTGGTGAGACACTGGAACAGGTTGTCTAGATAGGCTGTAGATGCCCCATCCCTGGAAACATTCCAGGTCAGGTTGTTTGGAGCTCTCAGCAACCTGCTCTAGTTGCAGATGTCCCTGCTGACTGCAGAGGAATTGGACTAGATGACCCTGAAAGTCCATTATGACCCAAAGCATTCTATGATTGCTGGAGACAGTGGGGAGCTGGCAGCCCTCATCTGCCCACCTGTACCACTGGCTTGTCACAGGCTGTCCTGGAAGGCTACTCCAAGGTATCCTCAAAGCCTTCTCTTCTCCAGGCTTCTTGATAGCTCTTGATAGCTTCTTGATATCTTGATAGCTTCTTGATATCTCTCCTCATGTAAGATGCCCCAGAAGTGCAGCATCCTCCAGCCCAAACTGCCTCAAGCCTGTCCTCACAGCAGAGCTGCTGCAGCCCTCTCAGCACCTTGGTGGCCTCCTATGGACTGGCTCCAACAGTTCCATGTCCTTCTTGTGCTGGGGGCTTCAGAACTGCACACAGGACTCCAGGTGGGGTCTGAGGAGAGCAGAGCCAAGGGGCAGAATCCCCTCCCTTGCCCTGCTGCCCACACTGCTCTTGCTGCAGCCCAGCACAGGGTTGCTGTCTGGGCTGCATGTGCACACTGCAGGCTCATGTTGAGCTTTTCACCACCCCAGACTCCCAGGTCCCTTTCTTCAGGGCTGCTCTCAGCCATTCCTCACCCAGCCTGGAGTTGTGCTTGGGATTGCACTCACTCAGGTGCAGGACCTTACACTTGGCCTTGTTGAATGTCATGAGGTGGGCCTGGGCACAGCTCTGCAGCCTGTTCAGGTCCCTCTGGATGGATCCCTGCCCTCTAGCAAATCAACCATGCCACACAGCTTGGTGCTATCTGCATGCCTGATGAGGGTGCACTTGATTCCTCTGTCCATATACACATTATTTAGAGAACAACACCAGCTTTGTGAGAGGATACAGGAAAAACAGACCCAACCCAAGCTTTTGGAGCACATTCATTTATCTGCTGTGATATCAGACACAGAAACCTGCTGACTGTAAGGACTTGTGGCTACTTATGCTATGAAAGGTCTGAAAATGGCATTGAACCAAACATCAGTTAAAAAACCCTGAAATAATGGATCAAGGACTTGCTGTGAGGTTTCATTTATGATGAAAGTCAAGCAAGCAGTTTTGTGACATGCAAGGATCTCAAGAACATCCAATGCCACAAAACCCACAACAGTTTTCACCTGGCATTGCTGAAAAGCAATGGGAGCAAAGACTGGAACAAAACAGTTCCTTAAATAGAAGGCTCCAGGTGGATCTTGGGTAACAGCATGAGAGAATTTTCATGTTCTACATCATAAATACAAGAAATTTGGGTATTGCCACTGCTGACACACTCCTGTCCAGTCCTCCTCTCCCTGGCCATCTGCAGCTGTCGCTGCTCTCTCGGTCAGTGTTAGCAGCATTCCCTGTGGGGCAATCAGTCTGGAGGGTGGATCTGGTAACCACCACCCCAATCAATTAAAGAATCATAGAATCATAGAATCAACCAGGTTGGAAGAGACCTCCAAGATCATTCAGTCCAACCTAGCACCCAGTCCTGTCCAGTCAACCAGACCATGGCACTAAGAGCCCCATCCAGGCTTTGCTTGAACACCTCCAGGGATGGAGACTCCACCACCTCCCTGGGCAGCCCATTCCAATGCCAATCCCTCTGTGAAAAACTTAAGTGGAACAGCGTCTTTAAAAGTAATTTGAAGCCCCAAGCAACATTTTCTTCAAGCAAATGAAAGAAAATATAAGCCAGCAGGTGCCCAAGAAGGCCAATGGCATCCTGGCTTGCATCAGGAATAGTGTCACCAGCAAGGGTAGGGAAGCAATTCCAGTGGGAGATGTCCCTGCCTATGGCAGGGGGTTGGAACTGGATGAGCTTTGAAGTCCCTTCCAACCTAAACCATTCTATGAATTGCCCTCCTCTTCTCAGCACTGGCAAGGCCACATCTCAAATACTGAGTTCAATTTTGGGACTCTCACTCCAAGAAGGACATTGCAGGGCTGGAGCATGTCCAGAGAAGGGCACCAACACTGATGAAAGGCCTTGAGCATAGGACTTAGGAGGAACAGCTGAAGGAACTGGGGTTCAGCCTTCAGAAGAGGAGGCTGAGAGTAAGCCTCAGAATCACAGAACTAACCAGGCTGGAAAAGACCTCTGGTATCATTGAGTCCAACCTAGCACCTAACCCTTCTAATTAACTAACCCAACACCTCCAGGGACAGCGACTCCACCACCTCCCTGGGCAGCCCATTCCAACACAAATCACTCTTGCTGTGAAGAACTTCTTCCTTACTTTCAGCCATAACATCCAGTCGTGCCCTGGCACAGCTTGAGATAGTGTCCTCTTGTTCTGTCTCTGGGTGTCTGGCAGGAGAGACCATCCCTACCTGGCTACAACCTCCCTTCAGGGAGTTGTAGAAGAGGCTGAAGTTGGAGTCAATCTCTTCACATGTGCACAAGTAACAGGACAAGAGGAAATGGCCTCAAGAGTTGCCAGGGGAGGTTCAGGCTGAATATTAGGAAAAACTTCTTCACAGAAAGGGTTCTCAGGCACTGGAACAGACTGCCCAGGGAGGAGACCTCACCTTGAATAATGCATTCAGTTTTGGGCTCCCCAGTTGAAGAGAGACAGGGATCTGCTGGAGAGAGTCCAGCAGAGGGCTACAAGGATGATGAGGGGACTGGAGCACTGCCTGATGAAGAGAGGCTGAGGGACCTGGGGCTGCTTAGTCTGGAGAAGAGAAGACTGAGAGGGGACTTAATGTTTCTAAATCTCTGAGGGCTGGGGGTCAGGAGCTGCTCACTTAATCCCTGGGATAGGACAAGGAGCAATGGATGGAAGCTGCAGCACAGGAGGCTCCAGCTCAACACAAGGGGCAACTTCTTGACTGGAAGGGTCCCAGAGCACTGGCACAGGCTGCCCAGAGAGACTGTGGAGTCTCCTTCTCTGGAGCCTTTCCCGGCCTGTCTGGATGCATTCCTCTGTGATCTGTGCTAGATTGTATGGTCCTGCTCTGGCAGGGGAGTTGGACTCAATGATCTCCTTTGGTCCCTTCCAAACCCTAATATCCTGTGAGCCTGTGGCAGTCACCATCCCTGGAGTAATTTAAGAGACATGTTGATGTGGTTCTGAGGCACATGGTTGAGCAGCAATGGCTCAGCAGTAGTAGTGGGATTGCAAGTTCTAGGCAAATGGTTTCTTCCAACCTCACCAGTCCTAGGATTCTATGAAAATGAAGTATTTCAGATACACCATCACCATGCAAACTTGTCCAAGTGCTCCAAAGACAAGAGCTAAATGAGAAAACTCACCACCATCACTTGACTCTCCTGTGGAGCAGAGCAATGTTAGGAAGTTCTTCACAGCCAGAATGGCTGCCCATTGGAATGGGCTGCCTGGGGAGGTGGTGGAGTCCCCATGCCCAGAGGTGTTGAAGAGGAGGCTGGATGAGGCACTTAGTGACACAGGTTAGTTAATTAGAAGGGTTTAGTGAAAGGTTGGACTCAGTGATCTCAGAGGTCTTCTCCAAGCTGGTTGGTTCTGTGATTCTGTGAAAAGGACAAGTTGAACAGCAGCAGTATGAGAGCCACAGATTCTTTCTGCACAGCACCCAGTGCATCAGAGCAACCCAACACTAGCACAGCACCCAGAGCATCAGAGCAACCCAATACTAGCTTCTGCTGAGATAGGAGCACAGGTCTTCAAAACCCTGGGCACAATCTGACTGTGAAGGCACAGCAGAATTCCTCTGAGGATATTGTGATTCTTAAAGTGCTTCCAGAAATATGACTCAAAACTGGAAGCTAGCCCAGACAATTACTGTGGCAGACACCTTGGCGTGGTGACTCCTGCCTGCCTGAGTCCAAGCACAAACAAGCAAGAACAAAATGTGTGTTAAATAGTTACAACTGCAGGGAAAAGCCTGGCACAGGATGCTGGGTATTAGCAGAAATTGCATCAAAAATGGGTAATAAAGGCTATAAATGAGAAAGAGCAACAGGAAAGTTGAGCCTGACCACAAGGTGGACCAAGCTGCTCAGGGAGGTTGTGAAGTCTTTTTTCTCTGGAGAGATTTCAAACCCACCTGGACATTGTGATCTTGGGCAAGCTGCTGTGGGTGATGCTGCTTTAGCAGGGCAGTAGGACTAGATGCTCTCCAGAGGTCCCTTGCAAGCCTCAACATTCTGTCAGTCTGGATTCTGTGAAATGCTGGCTGTGGCATCCACAGCCTGAGGTTGCCAAACCTGCCCAAATCACTCACATGGGGTCAAATTTTCCTAGGACTGAAAGAGAAAGGTCACAGAGGATGTCAGTGGCCTGAAAAGGTGATCCAAAGATTCTGCCAACAGTGTGACTTTAGAATAGAAAACAATAGAATAGCATAGAATCAGCCAGGTTGGAAGAGACCTCCAAGCTCATCCAGTCCAACCTAGCACCCAGCCCTAGCCAATCAACCAGACCATGGCACTAAGTGCCTCATCCAGGCTTTGCTTCAACACCTCCACGGATGGCGACTCCACCACCTCCCTGGGCAGCCTATTCCAATGGTTGCTCTCTGAGCTGGAAGAATACATTCTGCATATCACAGAATCACAGAATGGTAGGGCTTGGAAGTGACCACTGGAGGTCATGAAGTCCAAACCCCTTGCCAAGGCAGGGTCACCTAGAGAAGGTCACAGGCTAGCACAGCAACATGGGTTTGGAATGTCACCAGAGGTGGAGACTCCATCACCTCTCTGGGCAGCCTGCTCCAGTGCTCCATCACCTTAAAATGACAGAAGTTTAGGTAGATGTTTAGATAGAACTTCCTTATGTTCTAGTTTGTGACCCTTGCCCCTTGCCTTGTCACTCAGCACCACTGAGAAAAAGTCTGGTCCCATCCTCCTGACACCCACACTCTAAGTATGGATCAGCACTGATGAAATCCCCACCCTCCCTCACCTGCTCCCTTCCAGACTGAGAAGCCCCAATTCTCTCAGCCTTCCCCCAGAAGAGAGATGTTCCAGTCCCCTCAGCATCTTTGCAGCCCTTTACTATACTCTGCCCAGCAAGTCCCTGTCCTTAAACCAAGGAACCCAGAACTGGACACAGTAGTCCAGACGTGGTCTACCAGAGCACAGCACAGAGGGAGGAGAACCTCCCTCAACCTGCTTGACAAAAGGGTTGTCAAGCCCTGGAACAGGCTGCCAAGGGAAGTGTTGGAGCATCCATTTCTGGAGGGGTTTAAAAGCCATGCAGATGTGGTACTGAGCAGTGACCTGGAAGTGTTGGGCTAATGGTTGGGCTAAATGAGCTCCAAGGTATTTTCTAATCAAAATGATTCTGGGACCAGGACAGGCTGCAGAGGTGGGCACAAGCCAACCTCAGGAGGTTCAACAAGACCAACTGCACGATCCTGCAGCTGGGTTGAGGCAATGCCAAGCACCAATCCAGGCTGGGCAGTGAGTGGCTGGAGAACAGCCCTGAGGAGAGGGACTTGGGGGTGCTGGTGGACAAGAAGCTCAACAGGAGNGGGAATGGAGCAAAGCTGCAGGTGGGGAGATTCAGAGTGGACATAAGGAGGAAGTTCCTCAGCATGAGAGTGGTGAGAGCCTGGAACAGGTTGCCTAGGGAGGTGGTTGAGGCCCCATGCCTGGAGGTGTTTAAGGCCAGGCTGGATGAGGCTGTGGGCAGCCTGCTCTAGGGTAGGGTGTCCCTGCCCATGGTAGGGGGGTTGGAACTAGATGCTCCTTGAGGTCCCTTCCACCCTGACTGATGCTATGATTCTATGCCATTGCAGCCCATGGGGCTGTATGCATGGAATAATGCTCAGCAGCTTTGCATCTGACTTCCCACAGCCATTGTGTCCTTATGGAAGGTGACCTGGACATAGAGAATCACAGAATTCCAGCACAGTCGGGTTTGGAAGGGACCCATTATGGAGTCTTCTTCTCTGGAGAGATTCCAAACCCACCTGAACACTGTGATCCTGGGAAAGCTGCTGTAGGTGGACCCTGCTTTCAGCAGGGGCATTGGACTAGATGATCTCCAGGGCTGACTTCCAACCCTTAGCAGTTTGTGACTCTGGGATTCTACATTCAGCATGAGCCAGAGCTGGGTGGTGTTTGCAGCGCTGGCTGGGCACATAGCGTAGTGGAGTGGCACAACCCACTGGCAGAAGAAGGTAACAGGTACATTACTTTATCATCTATGATCACTTTATCCTCTCTTGAGAGATTCTAGACGTTTCTGGACATTGTTATCCTGAGCAAACTGCTCTGGATGGCTCCACTTTATCAGGGGACAGGGATCTGCTGGAGAGGGTCCAGCAGAGGGCTACGAGGGTGATGAGGGGACTGGAGGGCATGGCTGATGAGGAGAGGCTGAGGGACCTGGGGCTGTTTAGACTGGAGAAGAGAAGACTGAGAGGGGATTTGATAAGTGTTTATAAGTATTTGAGGGCTGGCCAGGAGTGGGGGGACAGGCTCTGCTCACTGCTCCCTGGGATAGGACAAGGAGCAATGGGTGTAAGTTGCAGCAAAAGAGGTTCCAGCTCAATACAAAGGGGAACTTCTTTCCTGGAAGGGTCACAGAGCACTGGCACAGGCTGCCCAGAGAGACTGTGGAGTCTCCTTCTCTGGAGCCTCTCAAGGCCTGTCTGGATGTGTTCCTGTGTGATCTGTGTTAGATAGCATTGTCCTGCTCTGGCAGGGGTGTTGGACTCGATGATCTCCTTGGGTCCCTTCCAACCCCTAACATCCTGTGAGCCTGTGAGCCTGTGAGGGGGTTGGACAAGATGAACTTCAGAGGTCCCTTCCAACTCCTACCACTCTGTAATTCTATGACCTAGATTATATTATTGCTTTGGCATGATGCAAACAGGGGGCTAGGAGAGACCCAGAAGTTCATCACCCCAGGACTGGGGTGCTGCCTGCCAGACATCTAACAGGCAGCAAGGTCAGAGTATTTGATATCTAAATACTGGCTGCAAAAACACCTTCTGAGGATGCAGTCCAGACTGACAGGGGCAATCATCAGCTCACCTATGCTTGAGCAATGTGTCACAGAATCACAGAATCATAGGATGGCTTGAATTGGAAGGGAACTTAAAGATCACCTGGATCCAACTCCCTGACATAGGCAGGGACACATCCCACCAGATAAGGTTGCCCAAAGCCTTTTCCAGACTGGTCTTAAACACTTCCAGGAGTCCACAACTTCACTGGGCAACCTGTTCCCTCACCACACACAGAGTAAAGAACTTCTTCCTAATGTCCAATCTAAATCTACCCTGCTCTAGTTGATAAGCATTGCCACTGCTCCTGGCACCACAGGCCCTTAGAGAAATTTCCTCTCCAGCTCCTCTGTAGAATCACAGAATCGTAGAATGGTTTAGGTTGGAAGAGACCTCAAAGCTCAGCCAGTTCCAACTCCCTGCCATAGGCAGGGACACATTCCAGTAGAACAGGTTGCTCAAGGCCTCATGCAACCTGGTCCTGAACACCTACACAGAGGTTGTGGAGCACAGAAGCACTGAATGTGATCACATTCTGTGCTGCTGTGCTCCACAACCTCCCTGGGCAACCTGTGCCAGTGTCTCACCACCCTCACTCCAAACAACTTCTTCCTAACATCCACTTTCAATCTCCCCTCTGCCATTTTAAACCCATTCCTCCTCATTCTGGCATGACAAGACCTTGTCAATAGTCACTCCCCAGCCTTCCTGTAGCCCCCTTCAGGTATTGCAAGGCCACTCCAAGATCTCCTGGAAGCCTTCTCTTCTCCAGGCTGCAGAGCCCCAACTCTCTCAGCCTGTCCTCATAGCAGAGCTGCTGCAGCCCTCTCAGCACCTTGGTGGCCTCCTCTGGACTGGCTCCAACACTTCCATGTGCTTCTTGTGCTGGGGGCTCCAGAACTGCACACAGGACTGCAGGTGGGGTCTGAGGAGAGCAGAGCCAAGGGGCAGAATCCCCTCCCTTGCCCTGCTGCCCACACTGCTTTTGCTGCAGCCTAGCACAGGGTTGCTGTCTGGGCTGCACTCACACTGCAGCCTCATCTTGAGCTTTTCATCAGCCCAGACCCCCAGGTTCTGTTCCTCAGGGCTGCTCTCAGCCATTCCCCACCCAGCCTGGAGCTTGTCCCCTGTGCTTGGGACTTTGCCCACCCAGGTGCAGAACCTTACATTTGGCCTTGTTGAATGTCATGAGGTTGGCCTGGGCCTACCTCTGCAGCCTGTCCAAGTCCCTCTGGATGGATCCCTGCCCTCTAGCAAGTCAACTGTGCCACACAGCTTGGTGCCATCTGCAAACTTGCTCGTAGACCCCCTTCAAATACTGAAAAGCTGTTATGAGGTCTCCCTGGAGCCTTCTCTTCTCCAGGCTTAAGAGACCCAACCACAATGCACCATTGGCCTTCTTGGTCACAAAGACACATATTTGGGATCCAGAAGGAAGATATGGTCCCTTGTATGCCCAGACATGGGGAAACTACCAAAGGGATTTGGAGTGGCAGAAAGCAGGAGATGAAGAATATGGTTCACTGCAGGATTTTGGTGAGGTGGCAGCTCATGCCACTCCTACAGCCAGTCGTATGAGGGAGCCCAACAGCTTCAGGAGGAGAGGAACCATTCTGGAGGGTGATGCAGAGCTGGCCTGAGGGCTGCACCTTGCCAGGAAGATTCCACACTAACAAGGAGGAGAAGAGTAGGCAGAGGGGAGACTTTACAACTCCCTACAGCTACCTGAAAGCAGGTTGGAACAAGGAGCAGCTTTGTCTCCCTGGCAGCAGGCAACAGGAAGAGAGGTTTCAAGCTGCACCAGGGGAGGTTTTGGCTGGATATTGGGAAATACTTCGTCACTGAAAGGGTTATCAAACATTGAAATGGTCTGCCCAGGGCAGTGGTGGAGTCACCATCCCTGGGGTGCCCAAGCAGCATGTGGACCTGGCATTGAGGGACATGGGTTAGTGTTAACTCTTCAGTGCTGGGTCAAAGGTTGGTCTGGATGATCCTGAAGCTCTCTTTCAAACAACTACATTCTGTGATTTTGTGAGAGTGACAATCTTAAGAGGTCTTTTCCAAACAAAAAGGTCATTCTGCCCCTTGGCTCTGCTCTCCTCAGACCCCACCTGCAGTCCTGGGTGCAGTTCTGGAGCCCCCAGCACAAGAAGGACATGGAACTGTTGGAGCCAGTCCAGAGGAGGTCACCAAGATGTTCAGAGGGCTGCAGCAGCTCTGCTATGAGGACAGGCTGAGAGAGTTGGGGCTCTGCAGCCTGGAGAAGAGAAGGCTTCCAGGAGACATTGGAGTGGCCTTGCAATACCTGAAGGGGGCTACAGGAAGGCTGGGAAGGGACTATTGACAAGGTCTGGTAATGACAGGATGAGGAGGAATGGGTTTAAAGTGGCAGAGGGGAGATTGAAAGTGGATGTTAGGAAGAAGTTGTTTGCAGTGAGGGTGGTGAGACACTGGCACAGGTTGCCCAGGGAGGTTGTGGAGCAGAGAGTTATCAAATGTGATCTTTGATCACATTCAGTGCTTCTGTGCTCCACAACCTCCCTGGAGGTGTTCAAGGCCAGGTTGGATGAGGCCTTGAGCAACCTGCTCTAGTAGGAGGTGTCCCTGCCTATGGCAGAGGATGGAACTGGCTGAGCTTTGAGGTCTCTTCCAATCTAAATCATTCCCTGATTCTATGAAAAAGACTCCATGCCTCCAAGCTGCAGCTTTGCAGCAGCACTGCGGAGCGTGGTCTCTGCCTGCATTTCAGCACACCACTCATCACTTCTCCTCTTTAAAGCAGACCAATGAGTGCTGCTTTTCCTGAATGAGTTCTGCTTTTCCTACTCTGATGTGTTAATTTCTAGAAAACAGCCAAAAGTCTGTTTAATTCCAACTCCAGATTCAGTGGATAACTTCTCCAGGAGAACAGAAGGAAGAAGAACACAACGGGAAGCTTCTGGGGGCTTGCAGGTTGTTTGTTCATCTTTGAACTGTGTGCCAAAACAATAAACCACAATTATCCTAGTTTTTTAATGATTTTGGGGTTGTTGTTTTTTTTTGCAGGCAATTTCCAGCATTGTAAATCCTTTATGTAAGAATACATCAAACCCCTTCTGCCTGCCAATCCCCTTCCGTTGCTAAGGAACCAGGCAGGCAGAAACCCTGAGCTGGGAGACTTGAAAGTCCTCATTAAAAGGCTTTGTGCATCACTATCAGTGAAATGCTAATTCAGGAAGGCTGATTGATACCCCTGTGTTATCAAGTTCCAGCGATGAGGAAGCTGCTCTGGCTCACCTTCAGTCATTTTTGTTAACAGCAGGGAAAAAATAAAGAAGGTTTCTCACTTAAAGCAACTGGAAACATTTTAAGCCTAACAAGCAGGCAAAGTTTTCATCTCCCACATTCCTCATTTTTTCTCTAGCCCAGCACTCACAAAGTGTTGGGAAATTACTTACATCCATTCACTTAGCAACCCAGGCTGCAGCACTTAATTAAAACGTTTCCAGTTGTGTAATCACAGGACATCCTTTTGAGCATCTTTCTGAGCATCCTATCAGGCTGATCATAGAATCATAGGATCAGCCTCCTCCTCAGCTCCTCAGACCTCTAAGCTCATCCAGTCCAACCTATCACCCAGTCCCAACCAATCAACCAGGTCATGGCACTAAGTGCCTCATTCAGTCTTTTAAAAATCATAGAATCAACCAGGTTGGAAGAGACCTCCCAGCTCATCCAGTTCAACCTAGCACCCAGTTCTAGCCAATTAACTAGACCATGGCACTAAATGCCTCATCCAGGCTTTGAAGAATCATAGAACCATAGAATCAACCAGGGGGGAAGAGACCTCCAAGCTCATCCAGTTCAACCTAGCACCCAGCCCTAGACAATCAACCAGACCATGGCACTAAGTGCCTCATCCAGTTTTTCACTGAACACCTCCAGGAATGATGACTCCACCATCTCCCTGGGCAGCCCATTCCAATGCAAATCACTCTCTGTCAAGAACTTCCTCATAATCTTCCTTTACCAGTACAGGTTGGGAGGTTATCTGCTGGAGAGAAGCCCTGTGGACAGGGACCTGGGAGTGCTGGTGGAGAACAAGTTAACTATGGGTCAAGAGCGTGTCCAGCAGATCAAGGGAGGTTCTCCTCTGCCTCTACTCTGCCCTGCTGAGATCTTCTCTTGAGCTTCCCGTGACAGCACGCCATCTTCTGGTCGCCAGACCCTAACTGCAACAGCACTGCCTTCAGCTTTGGGCTCCCCAGTTGAAGAGGGACAGGGATCTGCTGGAGAGGGTCCAGCAGAGGGCTAAGAAGATGATGAGGGGACTGGAGCACTGCCTGATGAGGAGAGGCTGAGGGNCCCTAACACTCCCTGAGCTGTGATCCTGTGTTGGAGCCCAAAAGCCCCAATCCCAGTTCCTATCCCCATTTGCAGCATGGTCTCACGTGGGTTACATGACCTATGTGGTTTGCCCAGGCAGGCTCTGCATGCTCCCTCTCTGCAAGTGTTCAAGGCCAGGCTGATGGGGCCTAGAGCAAACTGCTCTGTGAGTCTGTGCTTGATTTACCCTGCCTCTAGTCTCAGTTTGGCTGAAGAGGCAATGCTAAGCAAGACCTGTAGAGACCTGCTGTTACTGAGAAGTCATCAAATTATAAATGAGGAAGTGTAGGGAGACATTTCAGGCCCTTCTGCCCCTAAATTAGAATGTGTTTACCCACTGTAGGAGCTGAGGATGGATGATTGACAGCTCCATGCTACCACATTCACCATAGGTACCAAAGTCACCCTACTCGATAGCTTAGAGGCTGATGTGGAGCTTCCATTCCAGCACAGCTCCATAACTCACTCCCAGATTGCTTTTCCTAACCTACAGCCACTCCTTATCTAATACAGGAGATCTGGGGGCCATTAGTGTCCTCTTAGCCAGCAGAATGGTCCCTTCCAACCCCTATATGCTAGTTTGAGCCTAGCTGGGATATTTTGGTGAGAGGAATTAGATGATAGGCTGTGAAAAGGAAACAATGCTGATGGCTGCTGCACTCATAGCTTGCTGAGATGTAGGAGAACAAGAACATAACATAGGTAAGACACAGTGTGTGGGGGTCTGTGGGAGCCTCTGCTTTTCTCCTTGGGCTGCTTCTGTGTAACTAATCCTTCTGCTTTCTAACTCCTCTGGCCTATCCTCCAACCTCACCTTGGACGTAAGGCAAATTCTGGGATAAGGTAGAGGAG